>CATIWM010037776.1:0-18736 GCA_949671775.1 Mallotus repandus | reverse complement strand
TCTTCACAAGCAAGAGGATGATTGAACCCAAAAGACCTCGAAACAGCAGGCAGATTGGAGAAAAGGAAAAACTTGGTAGCAGCAATAACAGAAGAAGAAAATGGAGACAAAGATTAACATAAAGCAAAGAAGTGAAAATCGTTAAGGTCATCCCTCAATTTATAAGCTGAGGAAGGTTCTAGATGGACCTCCCATATCTTTAGTATTACAGCACTCATGCTTTATCATCCTAGGGGAATAATAGTAAAAAATGGTATGATATTAAAGGAACATTAATAGCACAACTATCTAAGTGCTATCCTTTCAGTAGATGTGCCTGTCCAGTTGCAATAACACCGTTGAAACCACCATGACTTCTGACACACTAATGGACGTGATGATTCCTAAATCAAGAAAAGCATAAGACGTAATGCTCACGCTTCCTCATCTAAAGTGCACACTTTCTAAGGCACTCAGACCTCGTTCCATAACACCAAGAGACCACATGGTCACAGGCACTTGGGCCTCATTTCATAACACTAAGAGACCATATGGTCATAGGCACTCGAGCCTCATTTCATAACATCGAGAGACCATACAGTCACAGGCACTTGGGCCTCATTTCATAACACCAAGAGACCTCATGGTCATAGGCACTTGGGCCCCGTTGCCTCGTTATAACACCAAGAGACCTCATGGTCATAATAAAGCCTCGACCACTAAAAACTCCAACGACGACTAGTTCTGAGTTAATCTCTCGGGTTTTTTTCATAACACCGAGTCTATACAAGTCTAGTTGGCAAATTTTTCTCTCTGCAGACATTCCTTTGAGACGTGGTACCGAGTGTTTTCAGTATCAATGACTGAGGCTGGCCACTTCAGCTCACCAGTCAGCAGCAGATACTTTCCAGCATGTATCACTTCGAGTAATAACTACAGCTTCCTTGATATCCGGAATACTCAGACATAAATATCCTACCAGACTCTTGGGGGGGACTCTTGATACCCCTCAGGTATATTCCTATTCAAACTAATAAACTTGTATTCCTAAATTAGAGTAACTTGCTGAACAAGGAGAACCAAATCTAAGAAGGAAAGAGTCTTCCTCATCAGGAACAGTCCCACACTCGGAAGACTTCCAGATCAAGGGGAATTGCCTCAAACAAAGACAAAACCTATAAGAAAGAGGAATCCTATTCCTCTCAAGTTTGAGCATCTCATTCTCTATAAATACTCCTCTCCTCCCCTCAAATTATTCATTCTATTCTATTCTCTTAAGCTCTTATTCTCTCTAAATCCTCTCTCTACTCTTTCTAACTTAAGCGTCGGATGGTTTGTGGGGGAAACCCCACCTCTAACCTTGCCTCTTTGTTGATTGCTTGACCGTAGGACTCGAAAGTTTCAGAATCAAGTTATTAATAATAATAATAATAAGATGAAAAATGTTAAGTGTCAGGAACACACGATGTGAACGGTGATATCACGAGTCTCCATTTTTTACCAAAATGCCTTTGGCCATTTTATGTAATTATTTTATTAAAAAATTTTGAAAAATTATTTACAGGTTACAGGTTAAATCCTTATATAACGGATTCACCTGTGTACACCTTAAGTTTTAGATTCCAAAAAAAAATAAATTTGGAAAAAAATTGAATTTAAAAAAATAAAAAAAAATAAGAAGGGGATGATAATCATTATTGCAAATAGCAATGTCACTGTAGACGTCGCTAAAGACGTTAAGGTATTGAGTAGAAAACCAACATACAGTATTTCCAGTCATTAGTAAATTATATACAATACAAGTTTTGTAAAGTGATAAGAGTAGATACAAGAGTTAGAGTTCTATGCAAACATAAGTTCTAAACAAATACAACAATAGTAGGTTACATTATCTTATCAACCTCCCGCAAGTTGTAGGGGAGCTTGGCGAACCGACAACTTGGACTTGAAGTGATGAAATAAATTTTTAGCAAGACTCTTGGTAAGAACATCGGTGAGCTAGTCCTTAGTGGAAAGATATCGAATTGAAAGTTCCTTGTTTTTAACCTTGTCACGCACAAAATGGAAATCAATTTCCAAGTGCTTTGTGCGAGAGTGAAAGATGGGAGTTATAGTAAGGTATGTGGCACTTAAATTGTTATACCAAAGAATTTGAGTGGATGGAGTAGACAATTATAACTTAGTCATGAGTGATAAGAGCCAATGTAATTCAGTTATCATGGTTACAAGTGCCCTATACTCAGCTTCGGTAGAAGAATGAGCTACTGTGCATTGCTTTCGAGATCCCCAAGTGATTAAATTTTAACCAACAAAGATGGCATACCCAGTAGTTAATTTTCAGATATCCTTGGAACTTCCCCAATTGGCATCACTGTATGCTGAAATTAGATTTGAATTGGATTGCTGAATGAATAAACTATGATGTTGAGTACCCCAAAGGTAGCGTAGGATACGCTTAAATGCAATCCAATGATCAAGTGTAGGACTATGCATGTATTGAGAAACACAATTAACTAAAAAAGTTATGTTTAGTCGAGTTAAATAGACATATTGGAGGCCACCTACTAAGCTGGGATACAATGTGGGATTATCAAAGCGACTACCCATAGATACTAAATATTGCTTTATACATGTAGGAGTGCTAATGGCGTTGGCACTAGACATGTTGGCCTACTCCAATAATTCAATGATATACTTAAACTGTGTGAGGTAAAGACAGTTAGAACTCTAAGTTGCTTCCAACCCCAGAAAATAATTAAGGTGGCCAAGATCTTTGATTGGAAAGTGACGTTAAAGAGAGGCAATGATTGTATATAAGAAAGTGGTATCATTACTTGTGAGCAGTAGATCATCAATATAAAGCAAACAATAAGCTTTCACTTTTCCCTTGACATATTAATATAAAAAGTGTCAGTTTTAGAGTCTTGGAAACCGAGAGATTGTAACACATGAGTGAGGCATTTGAACCATTGGCAAGGTGCCTATTTCAAACCATAAATGGACTTCCGTAATTTGCAAACATGCTGAGGAAATTGAGGATTTACAAAACCTTGCAGTTGTGACATAAAAACATCCTCATCAACAGTTCTATGGAGGAAAGCATTGGTGACTTCGAGTTGTTTAAATGTCCAACCTGAAGATACTGCAATAGAAAGGATCAACCGAATTGTAGCAGGGTGAATAACGGGACTGAAGGTCTCATTAAAATCAATGTCGGGTTGTTGATGGAATCCTTTGGCAACCAACCTTGCCTTGTACCACTTAATAGAACCATCCTTCTTTCTTTTAATGCGATAAACCCATTTGGTGTTGAAGGGATTTTAACCAAATTAAGGAGGTACTAGATCCCAAGTGTGATTCTGGATTAAAGTATTGTATTCCTTGGACATGGCATCTTGCCATTCGATAAATTTGGAGGCTTGGTTGTAAGTGTGTGGTTCATGTTGAGGAGAGGTCTTGGTGGTAAGGGCTTTTGGTTTTAGGGAGTTTGTTTGAGAATGTGTTATCATGGGATGTGTTTTACCTGGGTTGGTAGGTGGAGGATAATTAGATAAGTCAACAACTAAGGATAGGCCTGTAGAATTAGAGTTGGGAATGGAGTTCGGTAATGATGGAGAAGGGGATGTGCATTCGGTGTTAGTATGTAAAGAAGGAGAGAATAAGGTAGTAGGTGTAGGATTCTTTGGGGATGAGGTTGAAGTGGGATTAAAAGATGAGATAGGTGTTTTTACTAGTATAGAAGATGTGATAGATTGTGAAGATAGAGATTGGTTCGGTTTAAGAGAAGGATTAGAGAGGATCGGGTTTTAAATAGGAATAGAAATTATTGCAGGCGTAGACTTTTGAACCTCAGGTGCTGACTGTGGTAAACTGGCAAATGGAAATTACTAGTCAAAAAATACAACATGACGTGAGACAAAAAAATTTTAAAGAATTAATATCCAAACAAATGTAACCCTTGTGAACCTTACTATACCCCATTAAGGCACACTTTTAAGATCTTGGAGAAAATTTATTTTTACTGTATGGCCTTAACCATGGATAACATAGACAACTAAAAGTATGCATGGATGTATATTGAGGAACCGAACCAAAAAGCTTTTAAAAAGGGGAAATGTGATGCAAGACTCGGGTGGGAAGGCGATTAATGATATACAAGGCAGTGTCATAAGCATATGTCCAATATTTATAAGGAACATGTGAATGATGTAATAAGGCAAGAGCCGTTTCAATTAGATGTATGTATTTTCGTTCAACGACTCCATTTTGTTCTAGAGTTTTTGGACATGATATTCTTTGAGAGATGCCATTGTCAATGAGGTACTTGGTGAGAGCCTGAAATTTGCCTCCCTGATCAGATTGGAAAGATTTAATTGGACAATTAAAAAAAAATTCAACTAAGTGCCAAAATTTTATGAAAGTGCTAAGAACTTCAAATTTATTTCTCATGAAAAATAACTAACAATATTTACTAAAATGATCATAAAAAAGGACATAATAACGATAACCATCAGGGGAAATGATAGGAGCAGGTCCCCAAACATCAGAGAAAATTAATTCAAGAGGTTGAGAAGTAATAGTCTCAGACAATGAAAAAGGAAGTTTATGACTCTTGCTTATATTACAAGCATGACAAGAGTGAACATCATTATAATGAAAAGAAATTTTTTAATGATGAAGAGCACGCCCAACAATAGGAAGATGCGAATGACCAAGAATATTATGCCAATTGGACAAGGAAGCAAGAAATGTAGTGGCTGGTGTAGCCCTTGGTGGTGTTGGCTAGAAAAACATGGAGTATAATCCGTTGTCATTCTGCCTTGTATGTAGAACCACTTTCGTGTGGATATCCTTAACAAAAGAGTGAGTAGGAAAATATTCCACAAAAACATTGCTAGCACTAGTGAAGACATATATAGATAATAAATTGCAACAAGAATGTGGAACATGGAGAATATTGTCAAAAAGAAAAGAATGATTATGAGAATCCATAACAGATGACCCAACATGAGAGATAGAGAGGGAATTACTATTGCCAATTTTTACATCATTCGAGCCATGATAATCAGAATGAATTGTTAAATTTTCTAATTCAGGCATTAAATGATGTGTTGCACCTGAGTCTAGAATCCATGGCTGCGAGGAAGAGGCAGGGAGAGTGTTGGTAGCAAGGTGCGATGTCGGTCTAGTAGAAGGTTGGGTTTTGGGTCGTGATGATTTGGGGATGGGCACTGGGGAGTAATATAACCATATCCAAAGTAGTTGTGACATTGCAGATGTGAATAATCTGCAGTAGAGGAGAAAAACATCCACCACCATTAGCAGATGAAGAATTATAAAAGGCAGTGAGTGGGACGGAATCTTTAATAGCATTGTCGGCTTTGATATCTTCTTCTTCACAAAGAAGAATAACATAAATCTCATCATAAGTAAAGTCATCTTGGCGTTGTTGTATGGAATGCACAAAGGGTCGATAATATGAATCCAAACCATTAATTATAACCTGAACTAAATCAGATTCTGTCACCGGACTATTCAAGGCACTCAACTGATCAAACATTGCCTTGGCTTTCTGTGTAGATTGAGAAATTGTCTCAGCCGGATCCTTGGAAAGCTTGAAGAAGCGAGCTTTAATGGTTTGTGCTTGTGCGCAAGAAGCTGATTGATCCAATGATCCAACTTAACACTAATTGATCTCTTCGGAACTACTGAAGATAATCAGGGTTCAATTGATTATCAGATAACAAGGCTGACGGAGGTTTGGTTGTACCTTCTACATGATTGGCGAGATCAGAGTTGTGAAGGAGTGGCATTAACTGAGCCTGCCACAACAAATAATTTGAAGAGTTTAATTTGATAGTAAGTTGATGAGAGATGTTTGGAAGAAATTGAACATGAGTTTGAGATGAATTGGAAGAAGGAACAACAGTAGTTTCGGTGCTGCTGGTAGTAGACATGATGGTTTTTTTTTTTATAAAAAAAAAAACTTAGTTGTTAAACCTTAAAGTCACTCTGATACCATAAAGACGTTAAGGTATTGAGCAGAAAACCAGCATATACTACTGTCATTCATTAGTAAATTATATACAATACAAGTCTTGTAAAATGATAAAAGTGGATACAAGAATTAGAGTTCTATGCAAATACAACATTAGCAGGTTACATTATGTTATCAGTCACTACTCGCGACATGTATCATCGTCCATATAATATGATATACTTCAAATAATTATTTTTCTTACACTTATCAGTATTTTAATTGATTGGACGTTACATTTTGATGTAGGCAAAAAAAAATTCTAAAATAATCTCTCCTGTTGGTGCATAATGAATTAAACATATGGGAAATTTAGACCAAAAACACTCGATTCATTTAAAGAAAATAAGTTACTCAAAAGCTTTTTCTTCAAAAAATAAAAAATGTTACACAAAAGTTCGTTTTGAATTTCTTTATATAACATAAGGTGAAACATATAGTGAAATACGTGATAAAAACGTGATGAACATGATGCATGTGTATTTTTTTTACAAAAAAAATATTCATCGTTGGAGTTTGTACAGATCGAAATTTATAAATTCTGCAATAAATATGAACATGTATCTCTTTTTTTATAAAGAACCCAAAATATATAGAAATTCTTTTATATTCTTCACACTTATTAAAATATAAAAATTCTAATCAGATAGATCAGCTCATCTGTAATTATTTTGTATATGATATAAATATATTTAATCCAATTGAAGAGCATTAGTTATAAGTGCTAGAGAAATTGACGAAGGTGTGAACATATATATATATATAGAGAGCAAGGTTCAAATCTTTTCTTTTTTTATTGTTCCTTATGATAGGAAATTAAACCACTTTAACTAGCTCAATTATCAGTATTCAAATTCAATTGAACTTTTATTAATTTTGTTCAATTTGGATAGGATTATAAGGACAGTAAGAATTATTTTGCAATATATATATTAACTCTGACTCTCCTGGCGACCAAATTCCACAAGGTAATGAATATGCTTAAAATGCAGAGGCAATAAGTGGGTTAGATGAAATAGCATTTCGTTCTCAAATACAACTATAAATATAGAGGATGCAAACTTAGCTACAAATTCTGTAGCTAAAAAGTACTTTTAACTTTTGGTCTGAATATTCACGCCTATTCATCTTTAGTGGTTGAATATTTTTGTCTAAACATTTATTTGACCAGTTGGAATATGCTAAATGACAACATTTTTAATTTGGTCACGACATATATTTGTACATTGGTATATGATAGAAGTACATTGGACACTGCCAATATTTACGGTACAATTGGTGAGGAATTTAAATTCTTTTAAGTAAGGTTTTGAATTTAAATTTTATAGATAAAAAAAAAATGTTGGAAAAATTTTACCTCTCTTAAAAGTTTATCAGACTCAAATTTTAAAATAATTAAAATTTTTATAGCCGTCAAATATTAAAGATATCAAATAAAAAATATATAGAACACATGACAACACTCTAACTAGCTAGGAAATTAAACAAGAAAAATTATTTCTTGTATTTTTTATTTTTCATTTTTGAAGTATGGAACATGGGAAAATGCTAAACAAGTGATTTTTGCAATTTTTGAAAAGAATTCATTTTTCTTTAGTTATAAGTAGGCAACTTTCCATTAGCAATCCTTTGGTTGCAAAAATATGGTTCCAGCACTTCCACACATATACAGATAGATGTGCAGGTTGCGTGGTGGCTTGAATTCATCATGATCATGATTATGCAACTTTTGCATGGTGCATTACACGACATGCTATCAAATCGAAATGAATACGTATGAATAATTTATGCAGTTTTCTGTGGGTAATTCTAAATTTTACGAAGTTGAGTATAAGAAAAAGAGAACTACTCCATGATCACATATGTAGATATAGATATCATTTTTATGGGACTACTCCATGAATAGGTGTCATTCATGGGCACGTACAACGTTATCTCAATAGATGATGATATAACATAACAAAAACACAGAGTACAAATAACAGCACAAAATCTAGGGCTTGTCTTGTCTGATTCACTTTTGCATTGTACGTTTCGAACAAAAACAGAAAAGAATGTAGTGAAAGTTCTGTAGAGATCCCACCATGGGCATACATCTAAATGACAATACTTTACTCAATCTTCTTTTTTTTTTTATTGAAATGTTCAACGAATTATTATAAGTTACCAGTTATTAGATATACATACACACACAAACACACGTAGAATAGTAGTCGATTAAATATTTTTTAAGCTTTTTTTATTAAAATATTTAATGGATTGTATATAAACTACGAGCTATTAGATATACATACGCACGCATATACCCGTAAAATAGTAGTCAATTTTGTATTTTTTTTAGACTTAATACTAACGGATGAAAAAATTTAAACTAGAGATTTTTAAATTTTTTTCTTTGATTTTTTTTTTAATTATTGAAATTCCACATCCAACATGAAAATAAATACTTGGTCATCCTTATTTAGTGGAAAAATCTTTGGTCACAAATGAGTCCTGAAGTGAATGATGTCGATGTAGTACATATGATGATATAAGATTCTTTAGTGGAAGTAATAAACAGTGTCACCAACTGGGGACTTGATCCCCCTCAATTTCTTCTATCATTCTTTCTTATTATACGTTTTAAGTAGGTAATATGTTCAGAAACAATAAAATGCAAAACTAAAATTATAGTAGCAACAACATCCATAAAAATTTATGTTATTTTTTTGTAATCTAGTGGCTCACATAATGAACAATGTAAGATGAGGTTATGAGTTTAATTCCTCACTTCTCCTTAATCTCCCAATTGTTAAAAAATATTCATGAGAATTTAAATCATCTCATTTTATGTATATGTATATATATATAATTAATTCCCTAATCTTGATCATGGTTTGAATGTGAAAGCACCTGCACTTGTGAAATATTAAATTTATATAATTAAGTGGGCCAAAATAAATAAATTGTAATATATGGTGTTTGTTCAACTTTGTGCAATCATCATGGCGACACCTTCAATCCAACAAAATTCCATGTCAAGCCGACTCTTATATTACACACATAACTTGACATTATTTTCATGCACTAATTCTCTCTATTTTTTTTTTATCATTTTCCTTTTATCCTTCTATAAAGATTTACTCCATTATGCTATTTGTAGTGTGTATTTATATATATATTAAGGTCAAAATCAGCTACCTTCAACTTTGTGCTCTAGCTATAACCTAATTAAGCTATTGTGTTTGTGGAAGGCTGAAGTAATGTTGAGGTGGAATAGTGCATGCATTTCCGTCGAATTGCAAAAGGAAACTTGTACATATAAACCTCTACAAAATGATTCGTGTACATGATATAGCCAGAAACACTTAAAATTGTTTCGAAAAATAATTAAATATGAACGTTTTGTTAAAAAGAAAAATTAGTCAATTACGAAAGGGAAAAGGATGGAAAAAAAAATTAAAAGGTGGATGTAACAGAGATATAACAATTTTTGTGTATGCAGTGAAAGTTGAAGTAGAAGTTGAAGTAAATTCATGCATATGTATAGCCAAAGATAAGGAAATAAAAAAAAAAGATCCAAGACTCCAACCTCTAAGTGGGGAACATTGAAATGCACATTAATATGCTAGGACTAATAAGGGAAGGCTTACATTATAGTGGAGGCTTCTTTTTTTTTTTTTTACATTGAAAAAGACCCTACCACTATAAATCAAGTGAACCAAAACAGAAACAAGAGTAAAACATATGAAAAATACATATATAAATATGGTGTGGGTATAATATAATATAAGAGGTTGCTTTGGCCCTCTAGTGGGTATATCATAATTCACATGACACTAATCTCTCAATACCTAACCTAACACCCCCAACTACTAAATATTAACTAATTAATCAAGCAAATCATGCTTCTCTGTTGTAAGGTTGAATTAGTAAAATTGTAATTCACTGAATTTTGATTAATTTAATTTGATTCGGACGGAACTATAAAGATAGTAAATATTTTTTAACAATTAATTTAATACAATTATACATATCGTAACTCAAATCCAAAACATCATTTAAGCAAAAATAACACTTACCAACTGATTTGATAATCAGTCAATGATTTTGGGTGTGCAACCAATAATTTTGATGTGAAATTAAGTTTTGGTGATGTCGTGCATGAACAATTTATCTATATAAAAAGCCTTAGTTCATTAACCCCATATATAATTCAAATGCGTAATACACCAATAACCCATTACATTTATACTTTTGCATTTTTTTTCCTACAACAGTACAAGCACTAAAACAATGAGATCATATATAAGGAGTATTGCATCAAATTATAATACTTGGTGTCCAAAAATGGGCAATGATAAATCAGTCTATAAACACATATTGAAAGGTCAACGGAATGCATATTTTCGGACATGATATGATCATCAAGTGCACACTATTGAAAGAAAAAGCATATGTAGTGAAGTGTTTGCAACTATACTAACAACAACAATAACAATACACGAATTATTGGTTTTTGAAATTATTTAGCGTGTACGTACATTTTTATAATTCATAACATAAAAAGAAATTTGAAAACTTAGTGGCTCGTACTGTTTATTATTAATTCTAGTCTTTATGAGATTATCAGCATGCGATCATGACGACAATTATAATGATGAAGATGTAAAGAGAAATCAATACATGCTTGCAAAGTCCTTTGAAGAAAGGATAGGGGTGTTTTAAGAGGAAAAAAGAGAGAAAATAGCTTTTCTTTTTTTGCATATATATGGGCCAAGCTGTAAAACCACATTCTCTTATTATATAGTCTTATAAGCTTATGCAAAGGTCACTTATGAAATGCGCATTAAATGGACTAAACATAGTTCTTAAAAAAACTACAAATGGGTCCAACAGTTTCTTCAGATTGAAGTCTACATACAACCTTTCAATTTCTAGTGTATATTAGAACATGTTTTGATGTGATATAACAATTTCTAGCATTGTTAAAAGGACCACCAATAATGTCCAATATGCGCCCATTTGATCATCAGCCAATGAGTTTCTTTGTTATGTGACTTAACTTGAGCTACTCGTGAGGGACATTAAGATTACTATATGGTGCCACCTAATTTTATAACTGTAAATTATATATAGGGATAAGTACAGTTTCGGTTTTTGTGGTTTTACCTTTTGGCAAAACTAGTTCTATAATTTTTTTTAGCTTTTAAGTACCACGTGTTTCACATTTTTTTCATACCTTAGTACTCTTCTAACTAATATCATTATTATTTTATGAAAAAATTAATATAATATTAATTTTCAATGATAAATTTATTCTATATATAATTTACGATCAATCTAACCAATTGGTTATTTTTAAAAATATTGTAAATTTATTTTAAAAATTATTTATTTTTATTTATAATTAAATTAAAAATACATCTAAATTTAATTTTTTGTAAGTTATTATAGTTAGTTGAATAATATATTTCTCATTATATGATTTTAACATTGCAAATGTATATTATTTTTACATTAAAGTATACATTTGAACCAATATTTATTAGAAGGACACTAAAGAATAAGAAAATGTGAATCATATGGTACTTAAAAGCCAAAAAAATCACGGTACTAATTTTGCCAAAAGGCAAAATCACATGGATCAAAATTGTAATTATCCCTTATATATGCATAGTAATGTAATTTAATAGAGTGGATCTGAGTTGAATTTTTGAAAGTTGAAGCTCGGCTCTTTTAAAATTAGGAAAGTTTAAATTAATTTGAAAATCTTTTATAATATGAAGTTCGAGCTGGGCACATATAATTTTTGATAAACTGGAGTTCAGTTTGCCAAGCGGAGCTCCAACTCGTCTGATAAAAGACCCAAAAAAAAAAAAATCAAACTTGTTAAGACAAACCTTTTATTCCAAGAGAAAGGCAAACGCTGAAACATGTAAACTGAAATTGCAGCAAAATTATTAATCAAACATCAAAGCAAAAACACAAAAATTTCAGTTGTAATTAATTAATTCATAATTTTTTTTAATGATAGAGTTCAGGTGATTTAATTTTTCACCATAAAAGAGGATAATATGAGAAATATGGGTTCGAATTTTACTCTCTAATATCTGGGTATCCACAACTTTTGTCACTCTGACTACTCGTGGATGACTAATTCATAAATTAACTAAAGAAAAAATAACCTATGTTTTAGCTTCTTTAATTAAAAATTAAATTGGCATTCCTCTTCCTTCCCTTATATCTAATTTATTTCCATAAAAATGTCAATCATTTGAAAATTTTATATTATCCCGATTTTTTTATATATAAATATTTATTTTTTATTATTTATCGACAGTGACCTAGCCCCCCGCCGGACCACGACTTATCCATCCTTTTCAAGTCTTATGTCTTTGCAGACTAGCTGGATAACCAAACCCATGAACATGTTGGTCTTATGTCTTTGAGGACTAAGATCTTTATCTTTGGGCTGAGATACAATATCAGAAATGGGCAACTGAAGAAATGCAAGGCAACATGGAAATTGGGGAATTTGTATGTGAATCTTATAGGCCTATATGTTGAGATGGGTTCATAGTTTGTAACCTATCAATCAGCCAATACCTTGAATTAATGGTAGTGAAAACTTGTTGCCTCGTTTTGGGTTATTTAACTAATAACTATAGTCGTTTGGGTATTTAGTTAATACTTACATAGTCTACTATTCATAAGCTAAGGTCCAACCTTAGGAATGGGCTCTACTAAAGAGATGCAACATCATGGCAATACATACCTTCTGTAGGCTCATGGTTTATGACAAATTTTTGATGAAAAAATTGGATAAAATTAGGGGAAATTATTGCGTATGGAAACTATTTGATGTATAATATATACTATGGAAATCTATACTTGCTAAAAAAAATTTGATTCATAAATTATCTACCACAAATCCAACTGTTTGAATTTTTTTTTTTTGTCTAAACCATCGATATCCATTTCCCACTAGATTTTGACTAATTTGGTTCTGTCTAGACATGATTATAAGAGTGGCAAAAATCTCATGTATAATATATATTATTTGATATTATTATGTCTACACTAGAAGTATTACATAGAGATATATGTCTCGTTTTTATTAGTTAAATGTAAAATACTTGAATGATGTGTCATAAATTATACAAGTAGGATGTAATTGGCAAAAAAATTTCTAAAATTAGATTGATGAAAGACTGTTGCCTACACCACTTTGAAAAAAGATTGCACGCTTTCAAGATTGAGTAAATTTTAACTGCGTGAGAATCAATCTATGAATCCATATATCGAAGATCAATATGATGATACAAATATAAATCAAACTCTAGCATACTTCTCATAAACCAACACTATCAACTAATTTTTCATAAATCAAACCCTAATAAATTTCCTTGTAAATCAGGATCTTACTCATCAACGAAGTTTCCCATAAATTAAACGTTAGCAACTTTCCTTAAAACAAAACAAACCCTATCGCTTTTTGTTTTCCTCTCTCAGAGTTACATAAAACCCTAGCAGCAGTTATTCATCAATCTCAAGAAGTTCCCTAAAACCCTAGCAAAGAACGGTTTTCATCATCATCATCATCATCAAAATTAATCAACCATCTTCACTCGACGATCTATAAATCATGCAATCAACCAGTAAGTTAGATAGTTTCATCAAGACAATCGCCTTAATGACCCATCATCATCATCGGAAGGCAGGTTTCCTTTTCCATAGGCATAAGAAGATTGCGAAGATAGATAACGATCACGATCACCATCAGCAACATATTCGAAAAGGTGTTATAGCCATGTATGTAGGCAAGGAGCTCAAGCGATATGAAGTTCCAGTGGATTATCTCAACTTCGCGAAGGTCCAAGAGCTTTTGAAACTCTCACAAGAAGATGAAGAATACGATTACATTATTGATGGGGCAATTCAGCTTCCATGCACTACGGAGATTTTCGATCAAGTTTTATTAGAGTGTGCCATGGCCAAGGGTGTTCCAAGTGACTATCATTGTAAAACATAGGTTTATAGTTATTTTTTATTCTGTTACTCTATGTGATTTTCTTGTTGCGTTGTATGATTTGTATATCCAATATACAGTTCTCCTAAGAGAATTAATTTTTTTATGAACAATTGGTGTCCAAAATTTATAAAATTTTGATTAATTTGATTCGAATCAGGTAGCAACTGCATATATCATGATTCAAACTCGAGATATTATTTAAATCAGAATAATTCATGTCAACTAATTTCAACATTGTTGGCATGAGAATTAATTATTATTCATCGTAACATGTGGGTAGAATCACTTGTATTCAGCACTACATGTATTTTAAGCTAATGAAATTTGTATCGAATTCGCCTATTGTTAATTTTTATAAATATATAAAGCAATTTTAGCTTATTTTTTTCAGTTTTGATAAAAATATACATACTGATTTAATTATTAGCAGTTGTGGCACCTCAAGAATTGCTGTAAAAGTGACTAGACTGAGGGTTTTTTAATGAAGTAAAAGTAACTAAACTAAGATTTTCTTAAAAAAAAATTCAGTTCATATGAGAAAGAAGGTTGAAAAGGAGTCCCAATAGTAATATGGTGTTGAATTTTTTTAGCAACTTTTGTTGAAAAATGATCAAATATAATCTTAATTGTGCTAAAACAGGTAAGAATTAAAATATTTTACCGAAATTTAATAAAATGGTTGAAACAATATAGGCATTTTGAATTATGTTAGTTTTCAGTAAATTTTATTAAAAATTATTTTCTTGATTAAGTTGGAAAAATTTCAATACTTGTTTGATTACCCTAAAGTCTCAGTTGATTTGCTACATGTGCAAACGTCAAAAAAAAAAAAAAAAAAAAGATCAAATTTATCCTGAATTATAAGACAATTATCAATCTAATCGTAATTTCAAAGTTATATCAATTTGCTTCTCTAATTTTGAGAGTTGTTTCAAATCTATCCAAACGACATTGAGCTTATGACAGAGATGACGTGATAATCTAACGTGGCATAAGAGTAGCTGACATAACAAAAAACTTAAAACTCACCTTATCAATTCTATTCTCAACTATAAAACAATTATCAAATTAATCCTAATTTCAAAATCATTTCAATTTGCTCCTCCAATTTTTCGAGTTATGCCAAATTTATCCAAACGTCAATAAGCTTGTACTAGATAGTTGCATTGGCCATCTTACGTGGCATAAGAGTGTCTGACATTACAAAATTAAACTTCCTTAAAGTAGGTGTAAAATTAAACTTAAACTTAAGTCATATTTTTGAATTTTTTTTATCTGATGCATATGTAATGGCCATAAAACAGTTAAAATTTTTCAAACATCTATTTTCTCTATATATAAAGTTTGAAATTATAATTGTATTTAAAAATATTTAATTTTTTTACTACTTGAACTTCATGATACCTTTTAGTGTTTTGATTTTGCATAAATATTTCAATTTTTTATGGGGTCCTTTTTTTGAAACTTTGCTTCATTTTATTCCTTTTTTTTTTTCTTTAGTCCATTCTTTCTAAAGTTTTCTTTAAAAGAATAAAGTGCTCTACATGCAGTGTTAGTTTTTTTATTGGGTTAAAAATTATAATTTTATTGCCTCACAAGAACACTCACTTATAATAACAATTAATTTTCTATACTCTTTTTCATTCATAACTCATGACATTTGTCACCCATTAAAACGAAGCCATAACTGTACCTCCAAATGGGGACAACACCAAAACAATCGACCTGAATTTGCATCAGTTTCAAGATGTTTTCAAGTGAGCTATGTTTCCACATTTGCATGTCATTATCTCATTATTCAAACCATATATTCTTGTGTCTTGCGATTCTGATTTGGAAAATGGTGAGTTTTAGGTTTTAATTTTTTTGTCATGTCAGATGCTTTTATGTCATGTAAGATAGTCATTGCAGCTATCTGGCACAAGTTTATTGACGTCTGGATAAATTTGGCACAACTCAAAAAGTTGGAGGAGCAAATTGAAATAACTTTGAAATTAGGATTAGTTTGATGATTAGTCTATAGTTGAAGATAGAATTGATAAGATTAGTTTTAAGTTTTTTACCATGTCAGTCATTCTTATGCCACGTCAGATTGCCACATCATCTTTGTCATAAGCTCAATGTCGTTTGGATAAATTTGGTACAACTTTTTAAATTGGAGGAGCAAATTGATACAACTTTAAAATTAGAATTAGATTGATAATTGGCATATAATTCATGATAGATTTAATCATTTTTTCTAAAAAAAAATAAAAATCTTGTGGAGTATTTAATTAATCTTCCCTAAATTCAAATAAGGAGCAAAGTTGCCACAGGATGATGAATATGACTGCACCATTGAGGACCAATAATTCTTCTTCAATGCACAACAGAAGAGCAGTTTGATAAAGTATTGGCATAATGTACCCATTTTCAACCAAATCTTTAACCTTGGCGTTTGATTAAGCTTACTTTATGATTTTTTGGAACTTGTTTTTTTTTTTCTCTTCAGGATAGAATATTCAAAAAAAATTTCAGTACACATACCATTAAATTAATTTTTATTTAATAATAACAACCGATATATATATATATATATATATATAGATAGATTTTTGCACTCCTTTCATTTATAAATGCATTTCTAAATGCATTTCATTTAAATTTTTATATTATATACAATGACTTTTGTACCCTTAATCAAAAATTATATTTCTATCAACTTAATTAATATTTATAAAATATATTTTTTAATTATTTTATTTTATATTAATTTTTCAATAATGTAATATTTTTAATATTATATTCTACTATTTTATTAAAAAAATTTAATAAAAACTTAAATTTAAATTCACTATTAAATTTTTTTTTATATTGTAATACAATTTTATTAAAAATTTTAATAGAAAAATTAACATGTCAAGTTATATTCATAGATGATTAATTAATAGGTCAAAAAGTGAACCCTCAACTTTAAGTTGAAGTTTGCATTAGACTCTTTTTTTTTTTTTTTTTTTCTATAGGGAGTTTTTTTTAAAAAAAAATTAGCTGAACATTGAACCCTCTGTTGAAAGAGATACAAATGGTTCCGTTTGACCCTTTGACTTTAATTAATATAATAAAAATTGAAATAGTTAATAGCTACATAAATATTAATGTTTATTAGAAAGTGAAATTCTTTTTACACCCTCATCTCCTATTAGTACATCTACCAGTATATGAGACCATACATATAATTTTAATAAAAAAATTTATCTTTTAATACCCATGAAGTCATTATTAGTGACAAATATTACTGTATTAAAAATTTAGAAGCCCTTGAACTGGTATGAGTTTTGATGGTTGTTTAACGATATAATAATTTGTTTTTGTGAGCTCTACTCTAACAATCCAGTTGCCTCAAAAAAAAATTCTAAAAATAAAATATAATGTGGTACATAAGCAGTGGTTAGAGCAAATTTTTTAAAAAAAAAAACAAAAATTGATGGAATGTGCTGAATTTTAAATTTGGAATTCCATGTCAAATAGCAAAGTAAATTTTATTGGAGTGAAATGGGATTTGATTATCAGTTTGACCTTACAATAAAGAGACCAACAAGACATGCATTTAATTTGTCTCCTTTTATGTTAGTGCAGGCTAGGGGTGTTGCCTGCCATTTTTTATTTTTCTTGTCAAAAAATTTACTAAATTAGTTTTTAATTATACACTCTAGTTTTTTTTTTTTTTTTCAGTTTGTGTGTTCAGGATTTTTTAGTTCTTCTCAAGTTAATTAAATAAATCATACAAAACAAATGACATATATATTATCATTTTCCAATTTGGTAATTGATTTATCTGAGTTATTTTTTTAATTTTATATGAGTAATTTATTTTTTTATTTTTTTATTTTATATAACATCAGCAAGTTACATCATCACTAACACATGCTATTTTGCTATAGATAGGTTTTCAATAAATTACAAAGTTCATATATTGATTCGTAACAATTTTAATAACTGAATAGATAAGTGAAAATGACCTAAGTTGATAGTAGAATTTTATAAAAAAATCCATATATTAAAAAATTAAGCATATCAACCATTAATAAAAATGCATTCTTAATTTCATCATCAACATACATTTAAAATTAATTACAAATTAATTAATTATTCAGTTTAAAACACATATTGTAACTAATTATCGCAATGAAATATAAAAAATTTGTTATCTAAATTCAAAATATCATATCAAATTGTTGAATTATAATAAATATTATTAATATTTTATATTTATCTAATAATATATATATATATATGTATGTATAGATTATAAATTTAAAAAAAATCATATACATAAAAATTTCTCATAAATAAAAATATAATAGCGAGTAACTGCAAATTTCAAGTGGTTGATCTTGGCTTTGACAACACAGTACCGAACAAGTTCCCACTACTGAGTCTTGCACACACTACTGTGTGTCAATTTCATTCTCTCAGCCGCTCTCTTCTCTTCTCTTCTCTGTTTTTCTATAAATCCCAAGACCCAGTACGAGTAGTCCCCAGCATGCAGAAAAAGAAAGAGTGTCTCTGAGTTGATTACAGCATGTCTGAGATAGCTAAAGGAACATGGAGAAAATATCTGATTCAGATTCCAGCTCCCTCTTCTAATTAAGGTCTTTTCTTTAGCGTTCTTTATCACTGTCCCATTTCTTGATCAAACCCTGTCTTCAAAATTTTGGTTTTGGTAA
>CATIWM010037600.1:0-18655 GCA_949671775.1 Mallotus repandus | reverse complement strand
TTCCCCTACTCGCCCTTGTCGTCACTGGTTGCTCTAATCATAACAGTGTTGGCAGTCACTACTAAACTTAATTATTGTTGTTTTGTAGTTCCGCTTGGAGTTTTTGTAATTGCTACCCACACACATTATGTGCTCAAGTTTTTGTGTGTTGTCTCATAAACTACTACTCGAGAAACACTTGAGGAAGTCATGGCTGATGCATTTTTAAAATCACGTTCCAATGGTTTTGTTATTCAAGTCATTTTTCTAGAAGTTTCAGGTGTTAACCATCCAACTGATGAGCAAAGAATTTTAAATTAGCTTAGGTTTACTCTCTAATAGTATTTGTGCTAGCCTAAAACCCCTTTATCCTTCTCAACTTCGTTAGAATGGTTTATGCTTTATTTTCATTACAATGGTAGTTATAGAGTGATTGATGGTTAGCCTGAGTTATAACCAGGTTGAGCTTACGTGGATTGGGGACCTGCATTTTAGTGTGGTGGCGTGATAACTCAGGTGCCACCTCATCATTTTTCAATTTAATTTTGACAAAATTCATTAGTGGCTAACATTGCAAAAAAAAAAAAAAATTAGTTAGGACATTATTATAAACATTAAATAGTTGGAATTAGATTGCAAAACGTCGAAAAGGTTTGGATTTTTTTCACCAATATGCCTTTATATAATTATCATTTTTATTTCTATTTTGCCATGTATATTTTATTATTAATCAACATTTATAATAAATGTTATTTTTATTTTTCTTCTCGTAACATTTATTTTGACATACACACACACACATATATATATATATATATATATATATTACAAATTTATTAGTTATTAAATTAATTAATATATTATAATTATTTAATATAAATTACTAAATTATTTAAATTATTAAATATTAAATATTAAATAAATTATTAGATATTATATGAATGTGGTTGCAGATAAGTGAAATAAAGAGAGAACTTTTATTTTCATTTAGGCATTCCCACTGATGAAACTTAAATAAAAATAAGAAAACAAATATAAAAAATCAAACACCACAAAGCATAACCCGTTTTTTCACTGTAAGCAGTAGTTATGGCTCCATTGACTCCACATCTCTTCTGTGGTTTTCTAATCAAAAAGCACCATCACCACATGATTTTTTTCAGATTTTCAGATTTAAAATTGATTCTCTGTTATTGTTTAGGTTGATTAATTTCAGTATCCTCATGAAACACTACCACGACGAGATGATGATGACGGCGATGCCACCATCTAGCTTTTTCTGCTTGATGGCCACTCTTCTACCTCATTTGCAACTCAGTGGTTGGATCTTCGCTGCAGGGAGATTGGTGGTCCTTCGATTCCTACTCATAGGTCATCGGTGAAAAAAGAGTAGGTGTGGCCTTGGGTCCAAAATTTCTCATTATAGAGGAGTGACCTTCTACTAGAGAACTAGAATATGAGAATCTCATATTTGGTTAGTTTGATAAATTCTAACTCATACTTATTATTTTTTTTCAATTGCTTTCTTAATTGGAATCAATTGTCACCATTCTATATGTTATCAGTATCTTGTATTTATGTTTAATGGATAATGTACATTGACACTTATCAAACAATGTAATTTTCTTGAACTTAAATGTATGTAATTATTTGTAATTTCCTATAGTTTTGGATGTATGTATGTGTAATGCGAAATTTATGAAATGAAATTTTAAAATTTTAAAATGATTAAAAAATATTTATATAAAAATGCATTTCAAATGTCAATATAAGGCCTTGTAGTGACAATTGTGATTGTTCTTTAAATAACATTGAACAAATGCTACCGTATAACCTTAAAGCAATATTTTATAATTGTTGCAAAAAACCACTTTAAATAAATTGCATGTAGTTTTTTTGTCATTTTGTGAATGTTGTTTTAAATAATTAGAGTGAAGCTTAAAAAATGTCAAAATAAGTGGTGCTAAAAATTATGCTTAAAATTATATACCAACACTTTGAAAAAATGTGGTTTTAATATGTAGTAACACCCAATTAAGTGATATTTGCAAGAAATGTTAGTATAAGTCTAAAATGACATTTTTCAAATTTATAACTATTAAGGATACACATCACTAACAACTTTAGTTAACTTTGTTGTTGTATTTATCATTATAAGTGGTTGTATATTGTTGTTAATTGGCTACATGTTGTATTATATATACATTCATTGTACTTTGTATTATTTTAATAGAACTAAATTAATTTTCCATCATAAACTCTTAGTTGGTATCAGAGCATATCAATATGTCATCTTCCTCCTCTCAAACAAGCTCTTACAAAATTTCTTCATCTATTGCAAGTCTAAATACTTTGGCCCCAATTCATTCCTTACTTACTACTCCTTCTTCATCAACCACAACCAACATTCAACAAACCTTTTCTATTAAATTAAATTCCAAGAACTATATTCCTTGGAAGCTGCAATTCTAACCATTATTAAATTTCTACAATCTCCATAGGATTCTCTATGGCACCGAACCAGCTCCTCCAAAAACCATTCTCAACACCACCATAGAAGAATGAGAACTGAATCCTGCTTATACCACCTGGTTCACCAAAGATCAAATATTATTTTATTGGCTTCTTTTGTCCATCTCTAAAGAAGTATACCCACATTTAATCGGATTGAATTCTACCTTTGCGGTTTGGCAAACCTTATCAACCGCTTATGGCATGGTGAACAACACACAACGCACCCAATTCTACATCGAGTTGTATAAACTTGCCAAGAATGATTTGTCAGTTTCTGAATATTTTTTAAAGCCAAGCACATTGCAGATAACTTGGTTCTCACTGGACAATCTTTGTCAACAGTTGAATTTAATGCCATTATTTTCAGAAATCTTGGGTCAGATTTTAATGGTGTAATTAGAGGCTTACAACAACGCTTGGAACCAACATCTTTGGCTGATCTCCATGCTCAACTGTTTCATATGAATTACTACTGAAGGCTCAATAACCAACAACTCTAGTTGCTCACATAGCACACCAATCATTCGCTCTTGCAAACTCGTCTTTCACAAACTCCAATCGGAGAAATCAAGCCAACTTCAACAACAATCGATGACTTAATTTCTCACGGTCCAATTCTATTCAATGTCAAATTTGTGGCTATAATAATCATGTAGCTATTAATTACAAGTGCCAATTTGATACAAACTTTACTCGATTTTCTAGTTAAAATCAGTCTTCCTATCAGCCACCTAGACATGTTTTTTCACCACCTCAAGCTAACCTCAGTCATGTTGATCACAACTCTACCTCAACTGCTTCTTTTGATTAGTATCCCGATACCGGAGCTAGCCATTACATTACTCCTGATATTGCATCATTATCCATTCATTATGATTACATAGGAAATGACAAGCTTGTAGTTGGCAATGGGCAAGGTCTCCCAATTCATCATGTCGGTAAGAGTAAAATTTCAAATAACATTTAGTCCTTTGCCTTAAATAATGTTCTACACGTTCCTTCTATCACTAAGCCATTACTCTCTATTAAAAATTTTTGCAAAGATAACCATTATTTTTTTGAATTTGATGATGAGTCTTGTTTTGTGAAGGACAAAGCCACTAAGACAATCCAACTCCGAGGGATCAGTGATAATGGATTGTACAAGTTGCAGTCATCGAGTTATCCACCTTTTTAAGCATATCTTGCTACTCTCCATCAATGGCATGCTCGTTTAGGTCATCATAATTTTTCTTCTGTTAAACATCTCATTAGGCAATTTTAATTACCATGTTCTAGTGTTTCAAATTCTTCAAATAAATGTAAGGCTTTTTGTTTAGGCAAGAAACATCGTTTGTCTTTACTTATGACTTATCATAGGAGTTCAGTTCCCCTTGACTTAATCCATTCTAACGTCTAGGGTCCGGCTTCTATCACTTCTTCATCCGGTCATAAACATTTTCGTATTTTTATTGATGATTATTCTTTGTTTACATGGTTATTTCCTATCCAAGCCAAAAGCAATGTTCTTACTATGTTCACACAATATCAATCTCTGGTAAAACGTCAATTTAATACCACTATTAAATCTTTTAACTCTGATTGGGGTGGTGAATATCGTTCATTACACCACTATTTTATACAAATTGGCATTTGCCATCGCATTGCTTGTCCTTATACTCACGAACAACATGGTACTACTGAAAGGAAAATAAGACATATAGTGGACATTGGCTTATCTATTCTTGGTCACAGTAGTACTCCTTTTAAATATTTGCATTTTGCCTTTGAAACTGCAATTTTTATTATAAATCGGTTGCCTGCACAATCACTTTCCAATGCCATTCCTTTTACACTTTTATTTAACCAAACATCGAATTATTCCTTTTTTAAAATCTTTAGATGTGTTGTGTATCCTTGGTTAAGATTATTCAACAACCATAAGTTTTCCTATCGTAGTAAGGAATGTATTTTTCTTAGCTACTCTCCTTACTACTTAGGATATAGATGTCTTGATCCTGACACTAGAAAAATTTTATTTGCTAGACATGTCACATTTGATGAAACAAAATTTCCTTTTCAGCAGGTCAATTTAATTATGGTTCCATCCTCATCTTCAACATCTCCAACTCCTTAGCTGTAGCTATCCTATCAATTATCAAATGTTCCTCACCAACCAAATCCAGGTAACAATCCTACTCCCTCTACAACTCTATCTCGTTCCACTCCTTCTATCTCTTCTTCCTTCTTATCCTCTTCTACTTCTAGCCCAATTCAAACACCTCCAACCTTATCACCACATGAACAAACATCCAGTACTTTACCCACTTCCGCACCTCACTCAATAACTAACATTAATTTATTTAATCCTGACGGATTAAATTTAGTTATTGACATTCCCAACATAAATACATCTCCTACCGAACCTACCCAATAACAATGCACTCACACTATACAACTTAGAGCTTCTACAATTGCAAAATCATCCAAACATGCTCATATTGCCATCTCTTCCAACTCTAATCATGAAACCGAACCCACTTCTTTTTCTAAGGCTATTCTCTTACCTCAATGGCAAAAGGCAATGGAAAATGAGATGAATGCTCTTTATAAGACTCATACATGGGAACTTGTTCCTCCTCCACCTCATGCAAATATTGTTGGCAATCGTTAGGTATACAAAATCAAAAAAAATGCCAATGGTTCAGTAGAGTGATATAAAGCTCGTTTGGTGGCAAAGGGTTATACACAGGAATATAGGCTTGATTACACTAAAACCTTTAGTCTTGTTATCAAACCCTTAACAATTCGTACAATCCTTTCTATAGTTGTCTCAAGAAGATGGACAATACGCCAGTTGCATATGAGTAACACTTTTCTACATGGAGAATTAAATGATGAGGTGTTTATGAAACAACCATAGGGCTTTGTTGACAAGAAAAATCCCCATTTTTATGCAAGCTTCATAAGTCCTTATATGGCTTAAAGCAAGCACCACGATCATGCTTTCAGACATTAAGAAAATTTCTACAAACCATTGGCTTCAGAGGTTCAAATGCCAATTCTTCAATATTTATCTACTCTAACAAATCAATTTTTTATTTCTTGTTGGTGTATGTAGATGATATCATCTTAATAGGCAATGATTAACAATTTGTACTCTCTATTATTGCTCAACTATCCGCTGCATTTGCTCTTCGTGATCTTGGTCCATTAATATATTTTTTGGGTCTCGAAGCTGTTCATAATTCTCAAGGCTCAACACTGCATCATCAATCATACATTCGGTCTATTCTCAAACAAATGGGAATGCAGAATAGTCATCCTCTTTCTATACTAATGCCAGTTGATTTTATTTTTAAAAAAATGAGATGGATAATTACTTTTCGTATCCAAAGCAACAAGGTTTCATCAATGTTATGGGTCTCTATAGTGTGTCACTATGACGAGTCCTGATAACATTTTTACAGTAAATAGATTGACTTAGTTTATGTATTGTTTGACAACTACTTATCTTCAGGAAATCAAGCAGGTACTTCGCTATCTGTAGGGCACCATCGACTATGGTCTTCTCCTATTTAGGTTTTCATCCATTGATTTAACTATATTCACTGATGTTGATTGGGCTGGCAATCTTGATGACCAGTGCTCCACTAGCGGCTCGCTAATATTTCTTAGGACCAATCTCATCGGGTGGTCTTCTAAAAAGCAGAATACAGTTGCGAGATCCTCTAGCGAATCCGAGTTTTGAGTTGTTGCTAATGCTGCTTTAGATATAAGATAATTACAAGCTCTTTTAGCTGATCTTTGAATTTATTCATCACACATTCCACAAATCTGGTGTGATAATCTTGGAGTTGTCTTCCTTTCCTCCAATTCTATTTTCAGCGCTCGAACTCGCCATGTGGAGTGTGATTTTCATTTTGTCCGTGAATTGGTCCAAGCAAAATGACTCAGTGTATAACCCATTAAATCTCAGGACCAGCTCGCTGATATACTTATAAAACCGTTAAGTAAACAAACCTTTATTTTTTATCGTCAGCAAGCTTCGGTTACACAGAGTTCCTCCATCAACTTAAGTTGGGGTATTAAGGATAAACATCATTAACAACTTTAGTTAACTTTGTTGTTGTATTTATCATTATAGGTGGATGTATATTGTTGTTAATTCGCTACCTACTGTATTATATATACATTCATTGTACTTTGTATTATTTTACTAGAACTGAATTACTTTTCCATCATAAACTCTGAGTATAACAAAATTTTACCATTGTCACTATGAAGCATTTTTCTTGTAGTGTTAAATTAATTATTATTACAAACTATTAGATACACACACACACACACATAAACATACACACATGCATTGCATGATAATTATTCATATACATATCTCATAATAACATATTTTAACATATACATCACACTTATAAATAAAATGGATGCACAAATAAGGAGTGATCATGAGCCTTTCCTAAGCCTATTCTAACTCTTAGAATAAGTTGTAAGTGGGTTAAGTCGAAGAAAACCCTTCAAGTCATGAAACACTTTGTCACCATCTCTATAGGCATTGATTCATGCCACTATAAGGTTGAATAGGGCACCATCTTGAACATTTCAATCTCTAAGTCATAACTCTTATGATTTACATTCAATCCTTGGCATACCAGGGAAAATCTTTACATCCTTAGTCTATGTAATTAACATTTAATTACATTCCAAATTAATAAAATTAATTATTATTACAAACCATTGGATGTAATCTAAGTCCATGATCATCCCTTGCATGTATAACAAACAAATATTTAATAAAATATAACTCTTACATGTTATCATCCATTTGCAAAGTCGTGTAAACAAGTAAAATATGTTGGTCAACCTCACATTTTTAAGCATGATTAGCCATAACACTTAAAAATTTAACATTTAGTATAATCACAACACTTGTAATCATCAACACATTTAGCATGAAAACAACGTGATTTAGGCTCTTATACCAATTGAAGGGATTGAGTATATGCACAGTAGAAGCATGGTGTTAACATGGATTCACTTAAGGTCAATTTAAAAAAAAAAATTGGCATGCAACCCTTGCTTGAAAGGCAATAATCCCAAATAGCCTAAAATCATATTATATGTAATTTGCATAACCAAATACAAGCATCATTAAAAAAGACAATAATTAACAAAGGTTCACAAATAACCAAAATATGTAGCAAGTTAAGAGACCTAAATCTAACAGTTTAATAACTCTTGCAAACTTTAAATATTGGTAGCCTGCACGACAAGCTTTACAATTTAGTTAGTGTGAATCTACAAGCTTCTAGCTCCCCAAGTGTGAGGCCTCTAGCTCAAAAAAAATGAGAAACACCAGAATGACTTTAAGCCTTTGATAGAGTTATACCAGCAAACTCTTCCTTTGGTGACCCCAAAACTTGTTAGACATCCTCATTAGCTTGAACAATGTAGGACTTGTTGCCTCTAATGGAAGGATGAATATAGCCTCCTAGTTGCATAACACTTGCACAACTTAAACTATATGGATGATTACTTTGGGCTAATGTTTGAAACATGACTCTTTTATTTCACTTACACACTCACTACACTTAGAAAGAAAGAAAAAGAAGAAGAATCAACTCTTAAGAACTCTCTCACTTTCTCTCTAATGTGAAGTGATAAGTGGTGTAAAGAACATCCACTAATTTAGTGTATATATAAGAGACTAGTTTGCATTTGTAGAGATACTCCACTCACTTAAGCTTGAATGAAACACAAGTTATCTCATGCATGTAGAGATTATCTACTTACTTTTTCACTTTGAGTGTACAATAAGCAACCTCATGCATGTAGAGATTATCCACTTACCTTTTCACTATGAGAGTAAAATAAGTAACCAAAACCTTTTAAATTAAGCCCTTACTTACTCCTTCTGACTTAGTGCACTGCTTGATTAATGAAAATGCCACCACCTTGTAACTAAGAGATGGGTAAAGTCATTATATGAAGTACATATATGGTCCTTGCGTCGATCTTAGAGATTCTCCACTAACTAAAGGTGCATGCTTATGTCACCTTGCCATGGTATCCTTCATATAATCACATTGCATGAAAAGCATGTGCCTAGGTGGCTGCCATATAAGCATGAGCATCACATGCTCTTGCTTATGTTATGGCCCCTTTAGTAAGTGGACTTTAACTAGTCAATCTCATTTAACTTTTAAATAGGCCCATCTCTACAAGATCTTTTATTTATGTGGGCTTTATCCAACACTTAAATAAAGCACACCCTTTATTACACATAAATATCCAAGCCCATCTATCATCCATTAAGGTACATCTATATGGCATGTCTCATGACCCATATCTAAACTAGTATTGTTGCTAAACATTAATTTTGTCCTTAAGTCCAAATTAATATTTAATCATATAATTAATAGCCCTAACCTTTAAATTAGACTTCACGATATGCTAGATCCTGGCACATGTGCAAATCCAATTCAATTAATTTAATTAATTAATTAAACACTTTAATTAATAATTGTCATTATCAGTGCAACTCTTGTGTATATGACTTACTAGGTTCAAGTCTAAATAACAATGGAAAATATTATTAACTCTTAATATTATAGTAAACTCTTTCCATGTTAAATGTGAAAATCCCGATAAATCGCTTTTAGTTCCCATAAGTCATGAGTGACCCCTAGTATAGATGTCAAAACTACTCAGAATTGAATGTTATCCATATATTTATAAGAACCTTAGAACATAATTATCATGCACTCAATGTCCCTTCATTATAAAATCTCAATATTGGATAGAGTCATAGTCAAGTCAAATTCTAATTGCCTTAATCATATCGCCTCATCTTCAGTTCAATTCTCGATAAAATATTAAAAATGACATAAAGGGAGGGTGAATAGGGCTAATTGAGTTTAAGGAAAATTTTAAAATTTAAAAGGAAAATTAAAGATGATTTAGGAAGAATAAAAATTAACAAGAATAAGAACAAGAATGAAAAGATGAACATAAAAAATTAAGAAGTTTAATTCATTAATGAACTTACATCTCCACCTAACTTATCCCCAAGTTAAGATTTTCAATCACCCATACCAATCTTATTCTCAAGATTGATTATAAAATATATTTTCAATGGCTCACACCAAACCTCACACAATGAGTTTTCTAAGATCATTCAAAACCTTTTCCTAAGTGTTTTCAAGGCTTACACTTAAATCTTCTCGCAAGTGTTTTCAAGACTAACTTAAAATCATTACAATAAGTTATTTTTGAAGGGATCAACAACAACCCAAAGAGAGAGAACCTCACTAAGCTCTTCTTTAACCCAAAGAATGAGTAGATGAAAGAATCCCATCTCTAAAACTCACCCAAATCTCACAAGAAAGGTATACACAAACTCAACAAAAGTTTGTTTACAAACAAATAACATACAAACGAAAATATGAAAGAAACAATTATAGCTCAATGACTTTTATATAATAAATTTGTTCCTTAAATTCTTGAACTCTTCAAATGATGTCTTGAGCTTGTATTATATAATGGAGGGGCCAAAATATGGTTGTTGTATTTTTTATATTTGTCCCCAACAAACCTCCATCTTCATTTAATGTTTCTTTCACTTTTTATAGGAACAATGATGCTTATAATCATCAGGAGAGGTGTCGTGACTATGACCTTCTGTTTTGTAGCCGTTAGAGCTCTAAAATAACCATTACAAAGGTTGACACACACTAAGATGACACTCATGATCCCGATCATAATCCAAGTCACAATCCCAACCACGCCCATGAGTACCACTGTCTTCTTTATTCACTTGAGTCCAAATTGCTCAGGATCTTGATTGAGATGCTCCCAATCGTGAGGATAATTATCATGGCTGTGAGGAGGACCATAAGGGCCACTGCCACTCTAAATGACATGAAATTTGGCTCTCATTTAGCTCATAATAATGCTCATGATCATGATGCCACTCATGAGCATCCTTGCTTTCATTTTTTGGGTACATTTTAAGCTCTATAACTTCACTAAATGAGTGCAGTCGTAAACCTAACTAAAATAAACACTTAAAACACATATTAGTAGACTAAACTTGATTGTTAAAGTCAAAACCATATGTAATTAGAGACTAATCATGCAAAGGTCAACAAACATAGCTTCTACTATAAACTCTTTCTAGCATCGAAACTCTTTTTGGGTAAGTCAAGTTTGACATGGTCAGGTACTTATTCATGGAAAATAACTTAGATAGCATATGATCTTACCCAAGTTCACTCTATGTACTGAATTTCATTTTGGTCAATCACTGATCCCTACATATAATCAACTGGCACTACAATAATAAAGCATATTACCAATGAAAATTTTTGTTGGTATAAATGACTTTTTCCTTGGTAAATACAATTACCAATAGAATTGTAAAGGATAAAAATTATTGGTAAAACCCTTGTTGGTAAATAGTTAGCAACAAATTTTATGTCCGTTGCTAAATTTTCAACAAACCATTTGTTGGTAAAATAATGTGGTCGTTGGTAAAATATTATAAAAAAATAATTGTAATTTCCTTGGTAAGATTAGTTAGCAACAAAATTTGTGGTGAGTAAAATTATTGTTGAATTAATAAAAAGAATGAAAATAAATATTCCCTGGAAATTCGTTGTTGAATTCTGTTGATAAAATTGGTTTCTAATGCATTGCTGAAATCTGTTGGTAATCCATTGTTAAAATTTATTGTTAATAAAAAAATATTTTACCTATAAATTATTTATTGGTAATATCTTGTTAAATTTGTTGGACAATTTGATTTTTGAATGATAACCCATTAGTAAATTTTAACACTATTTAATTATAAATTATTTATTTTGTTTCATTTTATATTTTTTTAATGCCTAGGGTACTTGAAAATTATAATAAAGTAATTTACAACTAGAATTCATTTAAAACTACAACATTATTTACATAATAACATTATAGTCAAGTAGATAATAATCAATCAATTTAACTTATTCATAAGACAAAAATATAGGCTAATTAATTTGCAAAATAGGATACAATTATCCTTAAAAAGAGTCATCAAAGCAAATAAGGCTACCTAATTTTCAAACAATGTAACTAGTAGTCATCTTCATAAAAATAATTATCTACCCAAAACCAATGAACTCCCTATGATTTTCATGCATATATATAATGTCCATCCTTGTATGAATGGTTTATGTCCAAAAAATGACCTAAAGTAATATTCAAAGTATTATATCAAAGTGATAACTAATCCATGATAAGAACCAACCGTGATAGTAAGCAAACTCCATAAGAAGGATGAGAAAGATTTTATGGTACTTGAGAGTTGTAGCTGAAATATTTCTCCATTTGATCTTACATCTGTTGAAAAAGATCTTGTTGTTTTTATATTTATTGTTCATGCTCTTCTTTTTGTTGCTGTAATTGTTGTGTTTGAAGTTTCATTTGTTGTCTTTGCAGCACCATTTATTGTTTTAATTCTTGAACTTAATGCTCTAATGCAGCAGTATGAGTAGCAAATGATGCTTTTGCAGAATCATAGCAATGGTCATCTTCTTTGTAAAATAAAGCTACTATAGAGCCTAAACCATATACCTTTCTTTTTTTCTCTCCACCAACAACACCATAATACAATTGCATCTCATTCACATTTTTAGTGTCCTTCAACAATTGGTCTTGTGAAGCTACAACTTTATCCTATAAATGACAAAGTAAAGAATATATTAATTTTTTATCAATAAAACTGTCAATATAAGTGATCAAATACATAACAACAACTTACATTAACATCTTGTGATCTTTTATTAATGAAAGTTTGACCATCATTTTTTTTTGTATGACAATGGATGAAAATCTCATGTGGATTAGGCTCGGCTCCTAGTTTTACAGCCAAAATGAAAAAAAATACAAAATATGGCAGCATATAAACATCAATTTTCTTTTAATATTTCTTATAAACTAGTAAAAATTGAAACATGAAAAAAAACATCACCACCATTCTTGAAAGCAAATGACTTATATAGATTGGTATATAGTAGGCAATATGAAGCCTGAGAGAAATCAAATACAACAACTATAAGACGTGGCAAATCACATGAAGATAAGAATTATCATATTTCTTAATTAATATATCAATTTCTTATATTATGAAAGGGCAAAATTATAATTTCTTAAAAAATTTATTATTATGTTGCCATCCTATTACAATCCTACATAAAAATAGATAATTCATATTGTATCATGAATGTTGAACGCATGTCCTTCGATTATCAAGTAACCCAAATAAAGGTTCTTAATTTCTACAATCTTTGTATCCTCAATAACTAGCATAAGAATTTCAATATAAATCCTTAATTAAACATTTAAACAGACCAAAATCCTATCAGCCCCATGTACACCTTCTCAGAATTAGCATGACCTCCTTTCATTTATTGATTTCTAAAACATATTAGAGGAAAAGACATAAAAAAAAAAATTTTCATTTGCAATTTTAACTTGTAGACTTATCTCTACTAGAAACTAGAAACCAAGGAAATGTAGAACAAGACCAAAAAAAACTGAAAACTAAAAGATTAGTACATCATCCAAAAACCAAACAAAACCATGCTACAACCCCAAAATCACATACAACAAACAAAAGCATCAATCTATACATCAATCACATTGCAGCAGGAATAATTAAATAGTAACAACAACCAAAAGCAACAAAAATAGGAAAACAACAATGCAATAAAGAGTGAAACATGTGTATAACACAAATTGATACATTGTATAAGAACATATAAAAAAATATTCCTACATATTATGGCTTCTACTTACAAGTTTTCTTGAATGCTAGTGATGGCTTATAGATCCTCCAGTATATGTTAAAATTCCACTACCATTACTTCATATTTGACTCAATCTTTTTTTCTTGTATTGGTCTACCTTGCTTATAAATTTAGGTTCACTTCAATCATATTTCCATTTCTTCATTACATCTTCTGAAACATATGCAGGTTTCTCATTCATCTTTCTTATGTCACATAAAAATTCACAATAACGTATTGCAGCCTTCTTCTTCTAAGCATTTTTAATAGCAGTACCATCAATTGACTCATCCCATAAGATGTAATTTTACATAGCAAGCAATAAATATTAGACATTGTTATTATTATTAAAGAGTGTAATTAAAAGAGAATAACTCCATAACTAACTTAAATTGATGCTATCAATTTAAATAAATTACAAACCTTAAACTCCTCAAAGTAAAAATCCTTAGTCTCTTGAGAGACGCTCTTCCACGAAGAACCATTACCATCCAACTTTTCCTCAAATATATTTCTAATCCTATGTGAGCATTTAGAAGATGGAAATAATCTGCAAGTTTTAAAAAAATGAATGAAACACATTCCAATTATAATAAAAAATTACTGTACTAATTAAAGATAAATTATAAATTACATACTTGTCATCATATAATGTGACATGAAAGTGACCATTTGTTTGAGGTTGTACTTGTGAGGAATTAGAGTTGGCCTCAACTTGTTGCATTGTAGAAGACATATATGTTACTTTGGAAGCATTTGAAGAAATGTTTGATGGTACATCATTTGGATTAGAGGTGTCTATAGAAGAAATTAGTGTAGGTACAGTCCTAGTCACATCATTTGCTTGCAATCCAATAGGAGGTTTTATGGAATCAACATGTTGTACACTTAATTGTCTATCATCAAGATCTATGGGAGATGGTGTAGGACCACTACGTCATTCACTTGATTATCTGCCACTAAGATTTCTACCTCCTATTTGTATTCCTCTACCTCTACCTCTACCTATAGCCATGTCTACAAATTTATCAAAAAAATTACATCAGCTTTGCACATCAATTATAAAACAAGAACTTATCAAATAAAGACAATAAATTATGAATTTTTAACAAGTTTAAAAGGTTTGTACAACAACTTACATTCAAGTCAGCCTTGCACATGACTTATGACAAAGTGCATATTGTATAATAAGTAAATATTATGCCTAACACTGTAAGTAAAAGAGTAAATAAGCATAAAATTGTATAACATAAATCCTAAAATCACACCCATCTCAACAATTAATAACTTTGACAAAATACATAGGACATTATATTTAATAAATCTAACTATGATTCAAATAATCTCAGAAACTCTAACATCTATATTTAATAATTCAAAACAACGTAACTTAAATCAAGTATTAAATTAATAATTAATAAAAAAAACTAAAACCAAGTCTTGTAGGAATAAAACCAAAACATATATAATTCAAGATAAATTACTATTCACTATTGCTAAATTCTAGATCTTCAAGTTCATTGTCTTCTTCATGGCCATCTTCATCTTCCTCTTCTAATTCTGATTCAATTTCTAGTTCATCCGATGAAAGTTCATCATCCACTTCATTTATATTAGTAAATTCTCCAATTGGATCATTTAAAGACTAGGTTCAATATCCCCTTCACCACTATCAATATAATGCACTAGGCCTTCATCTTCTTGAAATGTTGCATCTGTTGTTGAATTTTTAAAAACATTAGTAGGAAAATCCATAACATTCCTTGCTTTAACTTTATATAGTACCAACCAATCAGATTTATCGTGTCTCAAGCTAGCATAAGGCATATAATATACTTAAGTAGCTTGCATTTCCAAAATGAATGGTTTATATTTGCTAAATTTATGCCTGTAGTTAACATCCATAATATTATACTGCTTATGAACCTTCATTCCAACATTAATAGTGGGATCAAACCAATCACACTTAAATAAAACGGTTTGCTTTATAGGTAGTGCAGGGTACTCCAATTTTATAATCTCTGTCAAACGACCATAAAAGTCATTAGCATTCTCACTATAATTAGAGCCCTTTATGCAAACTCCACTATTCATAGTGGATCTACCTAAACTATGGGATTTTGTGTGGAATTTATATCCATTGACAAAATACATAGGATATGAAATTCCTATTTTCAAAGGGCTTTATGCGAGATTCTTTATGACCTTGTTCTCAATGACATTTTCACATGCCTATTCAAAATAAACCCATAATGAATCAAATTACTTATTATTAATAATAATGTTTTTTAAATTCGCTAAAGAGACAATAAGAAAATTACGTACATATTGTTTGAACCGCTCAGCAAAATGCTTTTCAAGCATATTATCGATCTCTGAATGAGCAATGTTGAAAAAAATTTCTCGTAGCTCATCAACTTAAATTCTTTAAAAATTAAATAATATTTCAAAAAATGAAAAATATAAAAAAATTATATCATATTTAACATTATTCCTAATAATACTTACTTGATGTAAGGTTGGACCTCCTCATAATTTAATAGAATATAAATATATGCAGCTTAGTACTCGACATCAATTAAAAATCTTATTTTTGCTCTTCCATATGGTTGGCCTGGATATTTGAATATTGAAATATTTCCTTCAAAGTTTTCACTATTCCCACCATCATCATTACGAGGCACTTTTCATTGCCTTGTATAAATATAAGGCTCTAAATAATGAGAGCAAAATGTTGATGCCTCTTCTACTAAATACGCATTACAAATAAAACCTTCTATGTTGGATTTATTTTTGATATTTTTCTTTAAGTGTTGAAGGAACATATAGTGGCAAAAATGAATTGATAAGAAAAAGAAACTTTTCTGATATTATAAGGAAAAATTCATTATGTGGCCCTCGAACTTATGTGCTTTGTTTTATTGAGCTCTTATACATTTATTATGTTTTAAAAGACCCTTAAACACTTATTTGATACAACATCAAACCTTTTTTGACAAAAGGACGGAAAGTAGAATTGATGTTTAAGGGCTCGATGTTATGTCAAATAAATGTTTAAGGGTTCAATGTTGTATCAAACAAATGTTTAAGGGTTTGATGTTGTATTAAATAAATGTTTAAGGTCTTTTAAAACACAATAAATATATAGGGGCTCAATAAAATAACCCATGAAAGTTTGAGGGCCACCTAATAGGTTTTTCCATCTTAAAAATAAGCTAATTTTAATTTGAGTTATTACCTCTCAAATGGACACATCCAATGATATTGCACTAGACCAGCTATCTTTGCTTCATATGGCAAATGAATAGGAAGATGTTCCATAGAGTTAAAGAAGCCTGGAAGGAAAATGTGCTCCAATTTGCAAAGAATGATTAGAATTTCTTCTTATTGCCTTTTCATGTGTAACCCTTTAAGCACAATAGATGTCAAGTCCTTGGAAAACAAGTTTAACTATATTAGTGCTTGCCACACATTTTTCGGAAGAAACTCATGAAATGCAATTGGTAATAACCTTTGCATGAAGACATGACAATCATGGCTTTTCATGCCAAAAAACTTGTACTTTTTCATGCCTACACATCGACCTATATTTAAAACATATCCATCTTGGAACTTAAGATTCTTCAACCATTCACATACAACTTGCTTCCTTTTTTTGTCTAAGCTATAAGAAGCTTTTGAATATTTACCCATGTTTGCATGCTTCTCCATGTCTTCATGTGTTACTGTATTAAACATACTATCAAACACATTTTTCTTAATATGCATAATATTGAGGTTGTGCCTAATTAGATTTGAACTCCAATTGGGCAAATCCTAAAAAATGCTTCATTTCTTCCAACCACAGTACTTGTAAATTGGACCATTGACCTCTTCAGCATCAATTTCTATTATTTTCTTCAATTCTTCCATTTCTTGTAGAATTTGTTCACATGTCTTTATAGGTAGTGCTAATGACATCTCAGTTACATTCTTCTGGAATTTTTTTTTGTCTGAAGGGATGGTCATGATGTAGAAGTTTACCACTATGTGATAGCACGAATGCATGTAACTGTTCCATACAATAAGGATAAGCTAATTTTCCAATTATACTCTACCTTGAAAATATTGAATATGCAGGAAAGTCACTAATAGTCCACATAAGAACCCCCCCCCCCCCCCCCCCCGTCTCAATTGAATATTCTGCTTTTGAGATACATCGTATATGATTAGTAAAAGCCTGTAATAAAAGGATAACTATTGCAAACCGTTGATTCATGCATGAATAGCCAGAATACAATCTTTTATTAATCTTTTTAGTCAAAGAATTCCCAAAAAATTAGGCATCAATAATCGTTGATTCTTAAAGAATACCCACAAATTGGAGAAAATAGATAATTCTATTAAAAAATCAAGCAAAACTATCTCAAAACATTGAAAAGAACAAATAAATATTGTTCTTGAAAGAAACTATAAAAAGAAAAGGCAAAAAGACCAAAAAACACATAAAAATCCAACATAAACTTTAAAGCTAATTTGAGGCCCTAAACTATGGAATTTGGGTCTGAAACTGGGCCCATTATGGGTGAACCCTATAATTAATGGTGAACCCTATAATTAATTGTGAACCCTATAATTAATGTAAATATTTGAATCAACTTTGTTTGGACATATTATGGGCTCTATGGTTCATTCGGAGTTGAAAGTTAAAGCTTCTAAAAGCCCCATTGTGCATGGCCCCCTGTTGAACTCATCCAAAAAATCTAATACAATCTTATCTGCATCAGTATGTCTCCATATCTACATCCCACAACTGTTTTAATTCAACTATTAAAGGTTGTAGGAACATATCTAATTTGTGTTTAGGATTATTCGGTCTTAGGACAATTACAGTTAAGAACATGTAAGTGTCCTTCATTCACATCCAATGAGGCAAATTATATGGAGTAACTATAATTGGCCGTGAAGAATATTATTATCCTAATTGACCAAATGGTTAAAAGTCGTTCGTGCATAATTCTAGTCTAACATTGTAACTTTCTGTAGAAAATGAAAGATGTTTACGATTAAAATGCTTCCAATCCTCAGAATCAGATGGATGACATATTATGCCATCTTCTTGTTGATGCCCATCGTGCCATTGTTGATGCTCAAATTTTGACAGCCCCCCAGAAATCTGATGATAAATGATTCCTGTCACTTAGACAGGGGAAAAACTCCTTTAAAAGTTTTTTCAAGCGTGCCTAGACTAAGAAAATACCCACAAAAAAATACCCAAAAGAAACCCTTAAATTGAACCTAATTTTCCAAAAATCCCTGAAAAGTCCCAAAAATCAAAAGGTTTGAATTTGACTTGGACC
>CATIWM010037523.1:0-14472 GCA_949671775.1 Mallotus repandus | reverse complement strand
TGCATTTTATTTGCAATCATTACCTCTATTCCTTCTTTATTCATTTGATTTAATTTTTAATCTTATTATTACATGTTCCTTTTCATATTATGTATGCTTCATCTTATCAATTTCATCAAGTTTTCTATTTATTTTTATGTTAAAATTTTATTTTATTTGCTGCCAGCAACCACAAATATACCAAAAGCTGTTTTTCTTCTTTTAATGGGTAATTTATCTTTTATGGTTAATAAAATGGTATCTTTTGCACTTGTTTTTCAATTACTCATCAATAAATAAATTCTTTTTCATTTTCTCACTTTTTATATGGAAATTTACATTTTCTTTAAGCATTCATTTATGATCATTTAGTTAATAAATATTTGTGCTTTTATGTGATATTTGTGTTGTTCTTTGTTGATCACAAAAATCGTCCAAATGCAAGGATATGGATCACATTTTTCTTTATTCTCTAGTTTTTTAAATAAAATGATTTAATTATGTGATAAATAATTCATAATATGAGAATGCTCATCCAAGGTACAAAATTCACATTTTGAGGCCTAACTTGATGGAAACTCATGTTGTGAATTAATGGTTCATATAATTAATTAAATGATAGTTTTAAATGCTTTCTAAAATCCTTTTTATTTAGAATTCATTTTCAAACATTTTTCATTTATTTAGGCTTTTTAAGCTATTTTTCTACTAAAATTTACAATGATATCCATTTTTATTTCTTTTTGAAGCCAAATTCACTTCTAGAGCATTTTATTAACGTTATTTTAGATTTTAAGTTTTTTTTTTTTTACATTTTACAAATAAAATTTTTTATTTCCCCAAAACTTGGAATATGGAGTAATCATGGAGAGGATATTTGCGAAACATGTTAGCCATTTTCAACTCTCTTCTCTTTTAATTTATTGCTTTTATTTTTCATATTTCATTATTTAACATGCATATCTGTTCATGACGTGACTTTACCATGATTACATGCCATCCCATGGGTTAATTGTTTGGCTTTTATTGCTTTATTTTTTTTTACTTATTTGCATGTTTATAATATGTTATTATTATGCCATGCTTGTATGATATTGCCATGATATATAGGTTTACCATGTTTACATGCTTTCTAAATTTTCATGTTGATGATTCTATGCAATGTTTTTATGTTATGTACATTATTTTTGGCATATACCATGATCATGCATCATTTTATTATTATGTCATTTTACCATATTCATGCATCATTTTATCATTCTCTTTTGTGCTTGTGCGTATATATTATGTGCATTTGCATGTAGTAGTTGATGCATAATAGTACATTATTATTATAAGCACTGTACATAAAGTAAAGTTGGTAATGCTTAGCATCTAGGTGGTATGGAGATATCTCGACCAAAAGAGCCTAATCTTATTGACATCAAAATCCGAACCCAACGCTTTATCCAATGGGCAAATGCGGTTCCAAGCAAGGGATCCGAGTTTGCCTAAGTCCCTAAAATGAATAATTTCTCGGGTGATACCGAGTGGCGACTCCACTTTTTCTCCTGCTTGAGTGGTGGGTTATAAGTGCATTTATGCCACCCCTAAGCTCTTTCAGTACTCCCCTCACTACCTTTTATTTTCCTATAATAAGGAAAAATTGTTCCCGCTAGCATTAACACGAAGCACCTCATTTATGTAAGACCCAAATAAATGGCTATTTAGCAAGAGAAGAGCATTAGTTAAAATTAAATTCAGCTCTAAACTATTCCAAAAAGTATGAGAAATAGAAGAAAAAGAGACTAAAGGTTCTATTAGACAAATGTAATCAGGAGTATATTGTCTACAAAATGAATATAAAGTGTGTTAGGTATTAGCATTACCCATACCTTGACAATTCCAAAAGAAAACCTTCATTGGTTAAGCTTCTTAGGTTTCTTAGTTACTCGTTTGGAAAGAGTAACCTTATATTTCTCTTGCTTGGCCTTTGATTTTTTTTCGCGTTGCTATAGACCATTGTCGTGCTTCTAGCTCAGCATCATCCTTCCAAGAAATACAGAAAAACAACGTTCATCAATTTGATTATGGTCTGTCAATTCTATATTAGCCTCAATCTAATAGTAGGCTTGATCATCAATCATGGTTGTAACAACATGATCTGTCAATTCTATATTGCCCTGTTCTAATGGTGAGTCTGATGATGAATCATGGTTATAGCAATATTAGAAGCGTAATTCAAATAAGCTATATTAGTAGTTAAGTGTTAAGTCAAATCCCCATCCCCTTTAGTCGAAAGATCATCATGTTGCTCTTGCTTCTGAGAATTGGTATCCTCTTATTGTATTGACTCCTTATCATTTAGCAAGGGTTTCATAGTATTAACGGCGTTTGCCTCCACTCACACATCAGGGACACCACAAAGCTGCAAACTAGATTGTAATTTGTTAAAAGCATTGCTAATAGGAACCTTAGCATTCTTTGGTTTCTAAGTTCTTAAACGATCTTCAGATTTCTCCGTATTTGATCATGAAACTGATTTGCCCATTCTACAATTCTGAGGAGAGTGACCAATGTTAAAATAAATAGAATAGAAAGAAAGTAAATTCTCATAAACTATATCAATAAAGAAGCTTTTGCCAATTCTCTCGACAAGAGGATTTTAAAGTAAATGAGTAGAAAAATTAATATTAATTAAGAATCGTACATAATGGCCAAATTCCCCATTTATGATAGCACTATCAATTTTAGTGGAACACCAATTCCACTAGCAATAGAAGCTAATATTTGCGAATGCCAACACTCCCATGGAAGTTTATAGAACTGAACCCAAAGTTGTGTATTTGTCGATCTCTAAGCAGACGAATTAAAATTCGGAGTCCAATGTTGCAATCGGAGAATGTCTAGCTTTAATACAATGGAACCTCGACCCTATATAGATTTATTTTCCTTGTCTGAGGTCAGAATGACATGGTAGAATCCTTAGCCCAAAGAAACCAATTTTCAAGCTGGAGAGATGCCCCAAACTAATGATAATTTCTTTTTTAAGTCAGTTAATTTCTATGGAGCTTCACCTTTGGAAAGAACAAGCTTAGCAATAAGAGCATGTTGGTAGGTAGCAATCTACTATTCATAAATCTATTTGAATGATGCGAATGACAATATAACTACCCTTATTCAAAGTAACAGCACCACCAGCGGACAAGATTGATGGTACCTAGGAAGTACCCTCGACGACTTTGGCATAAGAAAGCTTTTCTTTAGGGACAAAAGAGGGTGGAGCAAACATATCCTTATGTCCAAGATATTCATCATTGAATAAAATTGCCATTTTTCATGAGAAATCATGAAATACATTACTCTCTAGCCCCAATAATTGCTTTAATCTATAGGGTGTTGTAATTGATGGTTCACCATTCCATAAGAGTTTGACAAGTTGTTGGTTAACTTTATCCATGGAGTGGCACCATTAAAAAACACATACTCACTTACATTACTACATAACACATAAGACAATATTCTATAATTTTTTGCATTGTTTATTCCAGAACCACAACAACCAACATTTGCTACTTGGAAATCTACGATAAAATGCACATTGAATTAAGTTCAAATGAAACATTTAATGGTTATTTACACTGACAGTTCCTAAATTTTTACCCCTTTCCCACAATCATCCTAAAGAATTAATTGATCAAACAAAAAACCTTAACTATTAATTTTAGTCACAATGAAATCCTAATTGTCAAATTTTGCTAAAATTACCACTGAAATGTTGACATGGTTTAACAGTTGGATAATGATGTAATAAAAAACATATAATTTTTTACTAATAAAAAAAGTGGCCACGTGGTGACATGTAACCACAAGGCAACTAATTATCTCTCACAAAAAATCTAACTAATTAATTAATATTATTAATTAAGCAACTCACTAATCAAGAAAAAAAAAACTTATTTAGATAAAATTTCAGTTTATTAATTTAATTTTAAAGATAATCAATAATCTAAAAAAAACTATGTCCTTCTCGCTATGGATTTTTTTTTATTCACGTTGATCTTACGATGGAACAAAGCTCAAGTTCACTGATTCAACTCAAATCCTCACCAGCTCTATCACCATCACCAGTTTCATCACTGATTCGTAAATCCATTACCATTACCATCAAGCCATAGCCACCACTTACGACGCTATCACAAACCAAGCATCACCACCACCAATCCATTGCAACGATGGGCAACAACAACAACAACAACGATTGCAACAATCAAAGTAGCAAAAATTACAACAAAAATACATATAAAATAATAACAAAATTTATGGGGTTAACATAATACATCTCATTCCTTTGCAGCACATAAACATATCTGTAAGCTAAAGAAAGACCCACCTAACACCTTTGCCTCAAAACACTTGTTACCATTGAGTCCATACATTTATTTTGCTATCGGTAGGCAACCCATTGGTCCTACATTTTGGAAAGTAAATTTTCTTCCTCCCATTTTATATATTTCCTAACAAAAATATTAATATATATAAAAAAAGAGGAACAAAATGAACTCAAGCACATCCTTTATGTTTTTAGGGATAATGTATAGAATAAAAGTAATTTTAATTAGGAAATGCCTTGTATGTTACATTTAACTTAAATGTGTGACATTATATTTAAATATTTTATATTTAACGAATAATACTTATTAATAAAAATTTATTTGCAAATAAATTTTATTTAAAAATGATATGAATTTTTTTGTGTGAACCATAGGTATTCAGAGTCTACTGACCTTTGACTAATTCGTTTCAATCCGGGTATGACCACAAGGGCGGCAAAAGTCTTCCAACAACTAATTCAATGTAGTTGCATATACCAGAGCTCGAACTCTAGACCTCATTTAGGCGGGAATAATCTATACTAGTTAATTCCAACAATTATTGATGGAAATGATATGTGTAAATGCTAACAATATTATTGATTGAATGACAAGAATCGTTTACCGACTAATTGATAAGTATAAATTACATAGAATTGTTATAGAATAGTTTAACATAGAATTGGATAGCAGGTGGAGCTTGGAAGTAATGGCTTGGAAATTTCAAACACTAAAAGGTTTGGTAAAAATTTCTATAAGCTGATCCTTACTAAAGAGATATTGAACCTAGATTCCTTTGAGCCATTTTTTTTCTGACAAAGTTATAGTCGAGTTCAATGTGTTTGGTATGGGCATGGAAGATAGGGTTGGAGGACATGTAAATAGCACCAATGTTGTCACACGAGAGAATCAATGGGGAAGTAGAGGTTAATCCAAATTTAGAGAGCAAATGTTATATCCAATTTAGCTCTGCTGTTGTGTTTGCCAAGGCCTTGTACTCACTTTTAGTTGAGGATCAGACTATAGTGGGTTATTTCTTGGCACACCAGGAGATGAGGTTGTGGCCATGGTAGATTACTCACCCTGTTGTAGAGCATCTATCATCTGGGCAACCACTCCAATTGCTACCTAAAAAGCACTACAAAGTTTTATTTGGGTGCCTATCGAAGAATAATGAGTACTGGATAGTGTGTTTGAGGTAGCAAAGTAGGCATTTGAGAGATTGCCAATGAATATTGGTTGGGGTTATAAAAATTAGCAAAGTTTATTTATAGAGAAGGCAATGTTAGGTCTGGTTAAAGTTGCATATTGGAGGCCTCCTACAAGTAAGCAATATAGGAAAGGGTTGTGAAAGGGTATACCTGTTGTTTTGGAGAGAGGTGGTATTGTTGCCATAAGTGTGAGGCAACCTTTTGCATTAAGGAGGCTGGCTTTTTAAAGAAGATCATAGACGTATCTTGATTGGTTAATGGTGATGCCTAATGTGTTGCATTAAACTTGAATACCTTAAAAATAATTGAGTGTGCCAATGTCCTTGAATGGGAATTCAACTTTGAGAGAGTGAAGAGTGTTTTGAATTAGATTGAAAGAGGTATCACTGATAAGGATCCCATCAATGTAGTAGAATAACATCATATGCCTTTCTGAGGATGAAGAGTGAGTGATTTGCCTTCGAGATGACAAAGCCAAGAGATATGAGAAATTGTTGTAATCGATGGAACCATGCCCAGGGTGCTTGACGGAGACCGTAGGATGATTTGCGTAATAGGCATACATAGTTTGTGTGATCAGCATCAACGAAGCCCTGTGGTTGCTCCATATAGATAGGCTCATCAGGGAATCCATTCAAGAAGGCATTAGATACATCTATTTGATGGATATGCCAATTGTGCATTAATACCAAGGATAAAATAAGTCTGATGGTGGTTGCCTTCATTACAGGGCTAAAGGTATCGGTAGAGTCAATTTTACTCTGTTGGTAATAACCTTTTGCAACAAGGTGTGCTTTGAATCTTGAGATGGAGTTGTCAGGGTTTCTTTTGATTTGGTACAACCATTTGTTCCTAATAATATTGTGTGCATGAGGCCGAGACATTAGTGTCCATGTTTTGGTGAGAATTAGTGCATCAAATTCAACCTGCATTGCTTGCCTCTATTGCTTGTGTTTATTTGCTTCTATAAAGTTTGATGGTTCAGTGGAGGTGGGTATGATTCTGTTAAGAACATGGATCATTTTTGCATGGTGGATGGGCATAATGTCATATTGTGTGTTATAATGGTTGAGGGTTATGGTGGAGTAGGACTTGTAGATGTTATGGTGATATGATAAGGTTTATAGTGGGAGAGGTTAACAACTAAGTTGATGTCATTAGGTGAGGTGAATAAGATATAGGTAGAGAGTTAGGTATAGTGGGTGTTGGATGAGGAAATGTAGGTAAAATGGAGGTAGTAGAGTTTGAATGAGTTAAGGAAGGCATACCTGGATGGGACAGTAGTTTAGAGTTGACTTGTAACAAAGGTGAGGTGATGGGATTGAAGTTGGACTCTGTGGTGGTTGAATTAACGGCCTTGAATAGGAAGTTAGTTTCGATGAAGCACACATATCAAACAATGAAGATTCTGCTTGTAGTGAAGTCCAAGCATTAGTGCCCATGATGATAAGTTTATTGGTCAAAGTAAACACAATAGGTGGAGTGGTAGGAGAACTTATGATTGTTGTATGGCCTGAGTGGTGGGTAAGTAGCACACCCAAAGACTCTAAAATCTGCATATTTTGGTGATAAGCCTGTGAGTTTAAGGGACATAGATTAGCCATATAGTACCAATGTAGGCATGTTTTTTATCAAGTTGATAACGGTATCAAAGGCATATGGCCAATAAAGGAATGGAAGGGAGGAGTGAGCCATAAGTGTGAGTCATGTATCAACCATATGGTAAATTTTGTGTTCCGCTACCCCATTTTTTTCATGGGTGTGTGGACAAGCGATCTGGTGTTTGATGCCCTTAGATTGAAGGAATAATGTGAAATTCTGAAATTCACCCTCCATAGTATGATTGAAAGGAATTGATAGTGGTATTATATTAGCATTCAATATATTTGATGAAGTTGGTAAAGAAATTATGCACATCACTTTAATTTTTAAGAAAGTATATCTAAGAGAACCTCGTAAAGTCATTAACAAAAATGAGAAAATATTTGAATCTAAAATTTGATAAGAAAATATTAGAATCCTAAATTTGACCAATTGGAGAGGGACCCTAAACATCAGAGAACAATAACTAAAATAGTTTTTGACTATAATGTTATAATGTAGGTAAATGTAAACGACTAGATTTACCAAGTAAGCAAGAGCTACATTAGTATTTATTAAAAGTCTTTGAAAATAAAAGATGTTGGCTGTTAAAGATTTGTCTTGTTGTTTTGTCATAAGGGTGGCCAAACTGGGCACGCCATAGTGACAAAGAAGGTTTCTTGGTGAGCTATGCAGCTTAAGGAGGAAATTTGTAGAGCCCAGCTTCATGAGTGCCTTTGAGGAGCTCATGTCTTGTCTGCTGGTCCTTAATGGAAAAGAAATAAGGCCAGAATTCAAAGTAACAATTATTATCTTTGCTGAATTGATGGACATAAATTACAAGTTTAGTGATTTTAAGAAAAAAAAAGTGTCTTTGGTAAAGAGAATATACGAGTTTGAGAGGGAATAGATAATGTACCAGTGTGTGTGATTTATAGTCCTTTGCCATCTCCAACAAGGAGTTGATCATTGCCATCATAGGATTGAGGAAGATGCAAGGCACCCAAATCCGGTGTAATATGGGAAGTGGCGTTTGTATCAACTATCCAAGGCTGCATCGGTGGTGGTGAGGGAGGTGGGTTGGAAAATGGGTTGTTTATGGCAATGTGTGCTTGTGGTGTGGGTGAGAAAGAGGATGTTGGTAGGTTATAGTGGTGATAGCGATGTCGACAGTTACTGGTTGTGTGGTTGAAGAGGCTACAAATTTGGCAAGCAGTCGACTGTCCATGACCAAGGGCGAGGGGTATTATGGCAAGGTTGAGAGTATGATGGATGCGATTGTGGATAGTTTTATGGTGATTGATATTGGGATGGGGTGGGAAGAAGAGGCATAGTGGAAGGTGTATTAGGATTGTAGACAATGTTGGCGAGGGGTGGTTTTTGATGGCTTTTTAAGAGAATTTCATGGGCAACAAGTTGGCTTTGAAGTTCGTTGAAAGAGATGGGTTCTGGTCTCATGTTGAGTGTGGTTATCACACTTTAAAATTATAGACGGCTATTGCGAAAGATGATTGCATTAAAGTCTGCTTGAGTTAGAGTTCAGCTGGAGGAGGAGAGTTCATTGACAAGGGACTTGGCTTTGATGAGGTATTGAGTGACAGTCAAGTCATGTTGTTTAAGCCCTTGAAGTTCAATATTAATTTGGAGTTGGTGATTTTATGAAATAGTACTGATTGTGTTAGCAGGAATTTGCCAAGCAGCAAAGGATGAGGTAGCATTAGTGATGTATGGAAAAATTTCTTTAGACAACGAGGATAGGATCTAGGAAAGGAGAAGTTAGCCCTTCTTGAACAATTAGAGTTATTCTGGATTGGGAATAATGGTAGCAACATTATCGAGGCTAGTAATAGTTTGAGACTGGGCTCAATTTGTGCCGTTAATGAAGCCCGTGAGTTCTTGAGAGTTAAGAAGAGGAAGGAGCTATGGTAGGAAGAGAAGTGTTCGTTGTATGGATGATTTATGTGTTTGTGTTTGAAGCCATTGAGGTTCTGATACTATGTAAACAATGATAGTATTATTGATTGAATGAGAAGAATTGTTTATTGACTATATCGTGTTATAAGGCTGCATATATATGTTATACAAGATAGAGTTTGTAGTGTAGTCAATAATATGCATCTAACTAATTGATAAGTATGAATTACAAAGAAATGTTATGGTTTAACAACATGAACATTATTTAACACTAAAATTATAACTGGAATTAGCTAACAAGTTTACTATAATCTAAATCATCATGCAAACTAATTAACTTGAAAATACTCTTACTTTATGAATGAAAAAAATACCTCAATCACATATGTTAAGTTGCTGATTACCAACTTTACAAATTCTTGTTGCTCTAATTTTGTGGCGTTTGCACAATTTTGAGCGTTTGCAGTCAATGCCTCCGATGCTACATATATATATATTGCTTCCATCAACATTATTTTCACCTCTTTTGGACCTAGTTCTTGCCTTAACTGATAGGCCACCCTTTTAAAGAAATTGAGCTGAATTTTAAGGTGAATCTCTAGAGGAAGGTTGTACATATATTTAAATTAGCAAAAGAAAAAAGCTACATTGAAATACCGCTGGCTAGATGTTATTTTCCAATTAGTGTTTAATTAAAGCAAACACATGTTTGTGTGCTTGTATAGATTCAAGAATTCTATCTTAATTATTGTACTCAACGAATTAAAGGTGATCACGCACCATTCCTTGACTAATTTGAGGAAGAATAGCAGCTCCACCAGCTGCAAAATTGGCTCCACGAACCAAATTGTTGATCACCTGGCTACATATAAGGTCTCCATAAGGGTAACTTTGCATACTCAGCTATAACCAACAATAATGATATAACTTAATTTAGTTAACCAATAATAGTTAATTTTTTTTAATGTAGCAGGAGGAGTTCTAACATCCCACATTAGTCAGTGTGGTTAAACTTATAAATTTTGCTAGCAAAATCTGGAATTATGTGGCCATCACAAGGTTATTTTATCTCGTAGTCCTTAAAATTTAACCCTTTTCTCACTATCGTCCTAAAAATTTAATTTGGCAAACCAAAATCCCTAACTATTATTGCTATCAAAACCCGCAAGCGCATGGATCGTGATTGCAATATAAAGAGTTATCGTTCTCACAAGGATTGTATACTGAGTACCAATACTTTTACTTATAATCTTAGCTAGCAAATCAAATAAAAGTGAAATAGAAATTAAATAAACACAACAATCTAAATTAAATTAAAATCAAATGATTAAAAGTTTAGAGCCTAGGTTTAGTTTCACTATTCCAATCCGATCATGAACACTTTAACTAACAAATCATTGATTTTAGTTAAGGGTAATTGTTCTAAAATACCTAAAGACTCTCTTGAGTTCAATTAAACATGTCAAGATTAAGATTTAACCTACTCTCTTGATTAAGAAATTAATCCTAACTCATTAAGCTCTTTAACAATTAATTTACCATTATAGACCCCTGCCTACTGTCATGATTCCCTGAAGAGCTCGCCTACTCTTGTGGTCGAGTGATCTAAGTCCTCTGAATCTTAAGCCAATAAATTCTCCTAACTCCCATTGGTAAATTTACCCATAAACATGCAAACAAGCTGGCCAAGATTTCAAACCCATGAAGTTCGAGGGCCTAGATATACAAAATGAAACTTTAAGGGCCTAAAACTAAAAATTCAACAAGTTTAGGGCCTCAATATGGATTTTGCCAATTAAATAATAAAATTTTATGTTCAATCACATCATGGTATAGCTACTTCTAACCTAAACTCTAAAAGAAATTTAGCCATACATAATTGTGGCGAAGCACACAAATATGTTCAATAGAATTAAAATTAAGATGAAGAAGAAAATAAAATAAAACTCTTTTAATCTTAAATGAATCTCCTTCAATCTTCGTTTGTCTCTTGCTCATAGCTTCAAGAATGTGGAATGAATTTGCTAGTATCCCCTTTTTATAGAAAAACTTGGTAGAAAACCTAATTCCTTTTGAATTCTCAAGTCCTTCTTAAAACAAAGGAAACTTTTCAGTGCTGACACCACTTCAGCATTACTTCAACATGGACACGCAGCTCTTTAGGTCAGAATTTCAGCAAGCAAGACTGGTTGCACACCATTTCAGCATGGCAGTAACACTTATTGCACATCCTCGGTGTTAAAGCCATATTGGACCTCTCCATCAATCTTCAAATGGGTAGCAATGCACATAGGATAGACACATGATGGTGTGGAAATGGTACTGAGCATCATTCAAAATCCAACAACAAACACCACTTCAACATGGCTATGTCAACGTGGCGTGGATCAATCCTTTAGCTTTTTGGACTCCTTTAATGAAATTTTCTACAAAAAGGGAAAACTATTTAGACATTAAAATAAAATTTATTATATGATTAGAATTAAACCAAAAATAATAGAATCCTAAATAAAATAGGAAACTATAATATTTCTCAATCAAACTCAAATTCTACCTAAATTGAACTAATTAATTATTCAACATTCATTAAAATTCAACTCAAAATATATGTAAAAATTACACACATCAAATTCCCTCACACTTAACTTTGCTTATCCTCAACCAAAATTCAAATTTTAAATTTTAAGAACAAACTCAACTACAAACAAAGACTTATAGCTTCCAAGACATGCAAATCGATAACATTGAGACTGAAGCTTGTTTACTAAAGAAGATAATCGAAAAAAAATACATCATATATGAACAATTTACTCATCATAACCCAAGCATATAACTCTTTGAAATCCAATGAACACAGTCTAGAAGAAGAGCATTTAAGTTCATAATAATTTTTTTTCTTTTGAAAAACAAAAATTGGTTGTGAATGCGTTTTACGCTCCATTTCACAACATCTTTTCTTTTCTTTTCCTTTGCCTTTAGTGAGTGTATTTTACGCTCCATCTCACCATTTTTTTTCTTTGTTAAAAAACAAGTGCGTTTTAGTCTCCATCTTGTATTGAGTTTTTTTTTTTTTTGCAAGACAAAAATTGGGCAAGTGCATTTTATGCTCCATCTTGCCTCTTCCTTTTTTTTTTAATTACAAACCATCATACATTTTCTCCTAAAATCATGCTCAAATTAAATCTCCAAGTAGATGCTTAGGTTATAAAAACTAAATTTGTCATACATAATGATTATGTACAACCATCTTAATTAGTAAACCATTAAATAATTCGATAATTGAATCTGGGATGCAAACTCATCCACTATTTTTCTTTTAGTTGCAATTAAGCATCAATTTTGCATAAAACTAAAAAAAAAGCTTTAAGGATAAGCTAGACAAAAGTATAGAGAAATTAAGTTGAAGGTTAATGAACTCTGAATAATCCCCTACTTATTTATTGCATGAAAAATTTTTAATGTAAAGAGTAATGAAGAAAAATGAAAAACAAATTAAAAATAAAATGAAAAATAATAGATACCCTCCCCACACTATCCATGTCATTGTCCTCAAAGATAAAAATACATGCAAGAATAGGAAATAAAAAAATAAAAAACAAAAATGAAAAGATAAATATTGAATGAAAAGAGAAATACTGCCCTGAAGATGAACCGGGCACCGTTGTGATTACTTCATGTGTGCTTGAGGTTGTGTGTGGTCTCTTTTTAAGTGGGGAGTGAATGTCTTGGTGGTTAATTTTTTATTTAACATAATAAGTTGGAATCAAAACGACAAGAATTGGATTTGTGGGGAAGAAAGGGAGAAGAAATTAAGAGAAAAAGAAAAGGGGAAGAAAATAAAAGAGAAGTGTGCTTTGTCGCTAAGGTAGAAAAAGGTGAAAATTTGGGATTAAAAGAATGTGACACAGGGGTGTGGAAGTAGTGTCAAAGTGGTGACAAGGTTTGTGATGAGGCACTGGTGTGCCGATCTAATATGGAAACGGTGTGGCGTTCGGCCTAGAAGCAACTTTGATGCAAATTGGACAATACCGCGGTGCTGAGATGGTGCCGAAGTAGTGCCAAAAATGATTTCTCGTGACACTTGGGTGCGGATGTGGTGCGGATATGGTGTCAAGGTCTGAGGATGGATGGTTCGATAAGACAATGGTGTGTTAATCCGGTGCGAAAATGGTGCGACATTTGGTTCAAAACAAAAAAAAGCATATTTGAACAACACAACGGTGCTGAAATAGTGTCGATCCGGTGCGAACAATGTAAATGGGGGAACAGGTGGTGCTCGAATATTGTTCAAGCCATGTGAGATTCAAATTTATGGCTTATGGTGTACTTCGAGTGTGTGGATGCCATGCAGAAATAGTGTTAAGGCCATGCCAAAATGGTGTGGATAGGGTGTGACATTCAGTGGAAAATGAGCAGATTTGGCAACAAAGCACACGCCCAGTGTCAAAGTGGTGTTGATCTTGTATGGGCTTCGACTATAAATTTTTCAAATATTTCAATGGGTACAAAATCATATGGGAATTATGTGAAAACCATATTGGACTGCAAAGTGGTGTCAAAGCCATAAGAGTGGAGTGTTGAACTCGTGCTCATGCCATATGGAAAGTGTGTCATATCTTGGGTAAAAATTCTAATATTCAAGCAATCAAACATGGTTAAGGCACAAGAACACGAATCCAAACCTAAACATGGCTGTGTGGAAGCCATGTTAATCCCCTGTGTAGCCACCAAAACTGTCACACCCGTACTCTACTATAGGTACATTTGCATACATATTACATTGCATTTTTATATATATTGGTTGAGTTTAAGAATAAGTTAGTATATATATAGTTATACTAGTGTATCGAGTTAAGCCGTGATTTGTACTCGATCAAAGAGCAAGAATTTTTGAATTTTGATGTAACTTGAAATTAGTAAAATTATGAGAATAAAAGGGATTAGGATTAAAAATAAAGTAAAGAGTGAGATTTAAAAAGTTTAGGATGATTTGGACTCAATTGAAACAAATGGACGTGCTAAATGCACAAATGAAAGCTAGAGGTTTAATAGACAAGAAAACCATTTCATTAAGGATTAAAATGGATATTTTACCTTAAATATATCCAAATTTGGTCTGGAATGTTCTTCATTCCGTGGACTGTAGGCAGACTTAGTCGTTAAGAAATCAGAGAAAAGAAAGAAAGAAAAAAAAAGAGAGAAATGGAGAGAGTTCTGATTTCTGAGATTTGAGTTGATCTTTTGCAAGTTCAATCAAGAGTTATAAAGCAATTTCAGGCTGAAATTATCATCCTTGAAGGCTGTATTGATCCATTTGGTAAGTGATTTACTTGTTTTGGTTGATTTGGTTTAGGGTTCATAACATGCTGTTCTCGGGTTTTAAGCACCTGGTTTGACAGTCTCTGTGTTTTGACTATAACTTGAGCTATAGAGCT
>CATIWM010037466.1:0-20102 GCA_949671775.1 Mallotus repandus | reverse complement strand
ATAATTGTAATATATCGACGTTAATTATATATATATTTTTTTAAAAAAATGTGAAAGCTAAAATAAGTTTAAACTTTTGAGATGAAATAAATAAATTATTGAACTAACAATGCATAAGATAAATATATATCTGGCTTCAACTTGTAATAAAATTGGTTCTATGATTTCTTACTAATATTTAACATGTAATTTACACCTTTTTTATATTTAATCAATAATTATTTTATGATAAAATATTGATATGGTATTAAATTTTAATAATAAATTTTATTTTATATGTGATATTCATGATCAACTTAATATTTAAATATCTTCAAAATAATATAAGTTTTTTAAAAAAAATTATTTTTAATTCAAAATATGTAATATTTTTCATCAATCTAGCTATATTTTTAAATATATCAATATTTTATTTATTATGAGTTCAATATAATTAATTTAGGCATATTGGTGTGAAAAATCACAATCTTTTCGACTTATTGCAGTTATATACCGACTTATAAAAGTTGACAAAATTGACCCAATTTGAATTATTTGTAGCTATTATAGAACAATTGAGATTTGGTCAAAATTGAAGGTGATGTGGACTATAACCTCCTCCTGAATGGAACCTACTGCCACATCATCTTTCCTTTCTAAGACTTCAAAACGGTGAGTTTTATTTTTACCCCCCTCCTTTTAACCCTAAATCACTTTCCTTTCACCCAATCCTCCACCTCATCCCTGTTCCAAAAATCAAACCCAGTCTCCCCTCCTCTACGCATTGTCGAACATCTTGCTCGCCTAATACGACGACCGACAAGTTTGTATCTTTAAGAAGAAAGCTTTGATAGGTTGGTCTAAGGATTGCTCTATGCCTTGAATCTCTCCTCTTTGCCTCAACTCACAAACTACCCATTTGCGCCATTGTTAATGTCCTTCTTGTCATGGATTGGACCTCTTAAGTTTTCAAGAAATTTCAAGTTCCAACGGTTGGGTTTTTCACCTCCGGCGATGGTATAATCTTCCATGGTTCTCCAAAGCTATTCCATCCAATTGGCTCTTTAATTTGTTGGTGATTTTGATCAATACCCTTTCTTTTTTTCTTTTTTGGGTTGCAGTTTATTGTTGAATGAAAAAATGTTTTAAGCTTCTATAATGAACAAATGTTTAAAGTTTTTTCAAAACTAGCAATTTGCAGCTACTATTCTTCTTTTAATCTTCCATATTCATAGTCTTAATACTCTGGGTTTAATTTTTTTTTTTTTAGGTTAAAAGGGACTGGATTTTGTTATAGCAGAAGCTAGAAGATATGGAATCAAGCTCATATTGAGTTTGGCTAACAACTACGAAAGCTTTGGAGGGAAGTAGGAGTGCGTTAACAGGGCTCGTAGTCATGGACAACACCTATCTTCTGATGATGACTTCTTTAGGCACCCTATTGTTAAAAGCTACTTCAAGAACCATATTAAGGCAACAGTTCTTGCTTAGTTTTCCTTTTCCTTTTTCTTTTTTTGGTTTTTGTTTCTTTCTTTGTTTTAATACATATTTCTGATGGATTGTTTATTGTATTTTGCATTTATCTTTCTTTTTCATCAATTTTATTACTTTAGCAAATTTTGTGAGCATAATTGCTACGGGTTTCTCTAATTTTGTGCACTTAAGAGGGGAAAGAAAGAAAAGGAAGCAAAAACATGTATAAAGCATGCAACTTACTTTGTTTTTTGGGTTGTGACCTCTGTATTGACGCGATCATTGACTCAACCAGTGTTTAGGTGTGTTTTGGGTATATTCTGTGTGACTAGAACGGTATTGTGCAGGTCTGTAGATCTTATATTTGGTTTGAAAAGTTTTTAGCTTGTATAGCCAAAGGTTTATGTTTAAAGGAAGCCTTTAGTTGGTTGCTCACTCAAGGCTATTCAAATGTGGTGATTGAATCGGATTCTAAAATGGTTGTTGATGCTGTTAATGGCTTCTCTTCGGATATTTCAGAGCTTGGGGTCATTATTCGGTCTTGCAGACAATTGTTGGCTCAAAGTTCGTTTGGTTCCATCTTTCTTGGAGCTTTTTGTTTTGAAGGATTTGATGTAATTTTGTTTTTTAATGAAGCTTTACCTTTTTCTCAAAAAAGGACGGGTGAACGTTTTGAAGACTTAGCTAAGATGATGTGGCAATAGGTCCTACTCAGGAGGAAGTTATATAGTCCACGTCAGATTCAATTTTGACAAAATCTCAATTGTGCTGTAATTGCTGCAAATAATTCAAATTGGGTTAGTTTTGCCAACTTTTATAAGTGTGTATATAATTGTAATAAGTTGAAAAGGTTGTGATTTTTCGCACTAATATGCCATTAATTTAATACTATATTACTAAATAAATAATTTGACAGCAAGATCAAGTGAGAAAAGAGAAGAATTTTTGTCTCTTTTTCAATACAATGTACAGTTTATAAGTATTTACATGAAACTATTTTTGAATACAAAATCAGTAATACACACTACTCAAGGCTAAGATTAACCCTTTAATTATTCACTGATTTTTCTCTTATAATTACTCACTCCGACACTCCCCCTCAAATTAGTGCATAGATGTCACCAATGTACAATTTGTCCATTGAGTCGTAGAAAACTCGGGTTGAGACAACTTTTGTAATTACATTTGGTAATTGATCTTCAGGTTCCATAAAAGGGAGTTGAACTATTTTTGCTTTAAGTTTTTAGTTAATGAAGTGTCGATGTACTTCCACATGTTTTATCCAATCATAATGAACTGGGTTGTGAACAATCCCAATAGTTGTCTTATTGTCACAATATAGGCTCATTTCAATCTCAAGAGAATAACTGATCTCGCTTAGTAACCTCCTCAGCCAAAGAAGTCATATAGTCCTATTGTTATGCCTTTAAACTCGACTTCAACATTGGATAGTGAAACCACCTTTTGCTTCTTACTCCTTCAAGTAACTAGATTACCTCCTACAAAGGTGAAGTATTTGGATGTTGACTTTTAATCCGAGCTAATTCTTACCTAGTCAACATCGGCATATCCATCAATATTTAGATGGTCATGTTTTTTAAATATGAGACCCCTCCCCAATGATAATTTCAGATATCTCAGAATTTGAAATATAGCCCTCATATGTTCTTCACTCGGATTATGCATTAACTGACTCACAAGACTCACGACATAAGCAATATTCGATTTAGTATAGAACTAGTAGATCAACTTGTCCACTAGTTGTTGATACCTCTCTCTGTTAGTCGGTGTTTGATTCTCATGGATACTTAGTCCATGATTCTAAGCTATACATGTATTTACTGACTTACAATCAAACATTTTAGTTTCTGCAAGTAGGTCTAGTACATATTTTCTTTGAGATAGAAATATACACTGACTTGATCAAGCTACTTCAATGCCTAAAAAATATTTCAATCCCCCAAGATTTTTCATTTCAAACTCACTTTTCAAGTGTCTTTGTAAGTTAAAAATTTCCTTTTTATCATCCTATATGTTTATCATATCGTCAATAGAACTAATGAGAATTGTTGTCTTTTCATCTTGATGTTTCAAGAACATAGTATGATTTGAGTTACTCTATATGAACCCATGCTTCTTTATAGCTAGAATAAGCCGATCAAACCAAGCTCTAGGAGATTGTTTTAGGTCATATAGTGCCTTTTATAACTTACACGTGCCTTTATTTTATGATGATATGGTGAAGCCCGATAGGATATCCATGCACACTTCTTCTTCAAGATCTCTATATAAAAATGCATTCTTTACATCAAATTGATGAAGGGATCAGTCTAAATTTGCTATAAGAGATAACATAACTCTAACTATATTTAACTTAGCAACAAGTGAGAATGTTTCTTAGTAATAAATACCATGAGTCTGAATATGCCCTTTTGCTATGAGTCTAGCCTAGTATCTTTCTATTGATCCATATGCATTGTGCTTTTTAGAGAATACCCACTTACATCTCATAGTTCTCTTTCCCTTTGGTAATAGAATAATAGTCCAGGTGCCATTCTTTCTAAGAGTTGTTATCTCGTCAACTATTGCTCGGGTCCATTTTTAGGTCATTTAAGGCTTCTTGTATTGTATGAGGGACATACACAATAGAAAGCTTGTGCACAAATGTTTTCAAAGACTCCGAGAGTTTCTGGGTGGTTAAATGATGAACAATAGGATATTTCCTCACCTTTTCTTCATGATTTGGCAAGTATCGACTTGGTGGCTTTCCTCGGTTATATTTGGCATGTAATTTATAGCCAATAAAGTCATTTATAATATTTAAATAAGAAAAGCTTAGATTTTGTACCTCGTGAGTATTCTCAAGAGATAGGTAGTTTTGTACTAAGGTGTGGGGGTTGTCCGGATGTTTATGCTCAACATCATCATATTGGGAATGCTCAGGATGCTTGTCTGGATGATCATACTCGATATGATGATGTTCAAAATAGGGATGCTTGTCCAGATTTTCACTCTCTTTCAAGTCCCCTTCCAACTTGGTATTGCTTTTACTATTTTCAAATGTCAATTAAACATGACGAGCAAGAGCTTAAAGTGGAGTTTTAAAGTCCAAGACATGAGAGAGTATTCAATTTAAAAGGTAAACTATTGTGCATATAGTTTCAATCAGGGTGCATGAACTATAGTTAAAAGAGCTCAAGTCGTTTCAAGTATATAGTTGTTCTTTCATTCCACAACTCCATTTCATTGTGGTGTTTGAGAACATATAGTCTTATGATACAAGAAATAGTTTTGAGAGTATTATTGGAACTCATGTTTGATATATTTTTCTCCATTGTTAGATCGAAGAACTTGAAGCCGATCTAAGAACTATGTCTTTATTATATTGTAAAAGAATCAGATGATACCAAACACTTTATGCTTATATTTCATAAGATAAAGCTATGCCATACATGTACAATCATCAATTAAGGTCATAAACCATTTAACACCAGATACATTTGAATTGAGAGCAAGCCCTCACATATCGGAATGGATTGAAGCAAATGAAGTTTTACATTTATTTAGACTTATTAAGAATGACACATGATGACTTTTAGTTTGGATGTAAGTTTCACATCTAAATATTACTTCATTGAACTGTGAAAACATACTCGAAAATAAGTGCTTTAAATAAAAGAATAAAGGATGTCTCAAAAGTCGGTGCCACAACCAACTAAATATGTTACTCTTTATTGCTCATCTGGTGCATAGATTTTACCTTGCCAAGGCTAAAATCATCTATATAGTACAGTCCCCCTATTAGTACCACGATAAATAATCTCCTTCGTGAGAATATCTTGAAATAAACAAAAATTTAGATACATTAGTGTTGTAGACAATAATTTATTTGAAAGAGAGGGAACTAATAAAGTATTTGATAAGGAGAATGAATGAGAAAGAGCCACTTTTTCATCTCCTATAATCGGATATGTCACACCATTACCATTAACGATGCATGTTTATTTTTATAAAGAAGATTCCACCAAGTTTTTTGGATCAAAGGTCATATGGTCAGTTGCCCCTGAGTCGATAATCTAACCAGTTGAAGTTCCCTATCTAGAGCAATATAAAACACAACCATTGTTACCTATACCATTAGGGGAATTAGTTATGTTTTCAGTATGAGAATCTTTGCTCAGCATGTGTGACATTTGAGGTTCAGTGTTAATTAATGTTGCTCAACTAGTACTTTCACTTGTATCTACTTTTCATTTTTTTTAGCTCGTGCCACCACTCGGGATACCTGTATAACTTAAAGTAGGTTTCCCAAGTATGTTTCATATTCCTGCAGTAAGTACACCCTCCTTACGCAGCTTGTTCTTTTCACTTCCTTTTTCTAGTGTTCATTGATGATGGGCTAGCCTTAGAGATTTGTAAGCTAGAAAGTTAAACTTTGTACCTCTTAGAAATCCTTATAGCACTTGATATGGTCTCTATGCCACTTAGCATATAATAGCTTGTTAGATTTCCTCTCTTTGAACTTGAGCATGAGCTTACTCGACCATAGGGAATGGTTATATTTATAGTACATCATTATGAACTTTTTCTAGTAGATAATTTAACCTAACTAAGAAGGTATAAACCTTATCTTCCTGTATGTTAGCGTTATATAGTTGTATATCTTTGGCACATTTCATCAGATTCGGCCATCGTAAGTCAATCTCTCTACACAATTCGTGAAGGATGTTGTAATGTGACTCGATGAATCCTTCAGCCTATCATATCCAAGCTACACATCTTTTTAGCTTATACACTTGTGAGGTATCCGATCAATAAAAAAAAAGGTTATAACAATTGCATCTCATACCTATTTTGCAGTAGGATATCAGATGAAATTTTCAATCAGTAACAAATCCACAGAGTTTATAAGTCATCTCTTCCGAATAACATTCTCGGTTCTCCACTTTTGAAAGGTCAAATTTGTTAGCTCAGGTTGTGAAATGTCTCTAGTAATATACCCAAATTTATTGTTGCCCGCTATCACTTGAGACCATAGAGTACAGTTAGTCCCATTTAATCCTACATTGATTTAAGTATTGAAGGTAACATGCCATGTGGTCATTAGGGTCTGAATCAAGTTCTGGATTAATGCTTGTTGCATCTTGGTCGTTAAGTAGTTTAAGAGGGCAACAACAAACTTTTCTTCGGATGCCACTAGGTTTGTTTGTTCTACAATCCTTTTTGGTTTTTGGTCTCTAGGATTATTGCTCTAATATCATGAAAACAAGATCTAGAGAGAAAAGTGAAGAATTCTTGTCTTTTTTATGTATGTATCCTCAATACAATATACAAGTTTATATTGTATTTACAGAAAACTATTTTTGGATACAAAATCACTAATATACACTAAACAAAGCTAAAATTACTCCTTCAAATATTCATTGATTTTCCTCCTATAATTACTCACTCCAGCATAATTTTATTATTAAACATTTATATTATTTTAATATTGTACCATAAATTTATAACAATATTACTAAATAAAATTTTAAAACATAAAATATTTAAATATCATAAGAAATCATATAACTAATTTTTTTAGAACAAGATAAAATTACACTATCAAAATGATATTTTCTACGCAAAAATAAGCTCTTAAATGAATGTCACGCTAACAACACTTGGCATGGCAGGTGATAAATTTTGTGGTCAACTTTGACGATAATTAAAGTAGTTAGAGTGAAAATTACTTCATTACTTGCATTTAATTATAAGCAATAATTAATTAACTGATTCGGATCATGTTCAATGCATGAAAGTATTAGGTTCTAGTAGAATGAAGAAACAAAACACAAGTAATTGATGTTTATGAGGTTAATCACATTTTTACTTAGATGTTTTTCAAATTAGTCAAAGTGAATAATATATTGAAAGATATTTCTAAAATTAGGGTCATTTGGTTTATATTTCGCAATTAGAATTGAAATCGAAATCGAAATCGAAATGAAAAAAAATGAAAAATTGAATGGAAATTTTATCAAAATGTTTGGTTTATAAAGGAATTGGAATCGAAATCAATTTTATTTATATATGTAAATATATTAAATAATTATTATTATGAATTTACATTTTTTATTTTATTATTTAAAAATATTATATTTCATAAATTTTAATAATATATGACAATATTTAAAATTTTAACTAATTTATAATTAATTTGACTTAATTTCATGGGAATGAGAAATCATTCCTTACCCCAATAAGGAAATGAAGTGACTTCCATTAATGGGAGAGTTTATTTTCATTACTATATAAAATTTTAAAAATTAAATACTAACAATTGAAATCACTCATTTCAATAACAATTTACACCCTTACTTTTCATGAAACAAACAAGTCGTTAATTTTGATACAAAGTTGATGCAATCTTTCTCACCTACAATGATAGAAATTCATATCTATTGACTATAAGTTGTATAAACTCTAGCCGCCATAGATTTTCAGTTAATAGAGAAATAAAAACGATTTTTTTTAACGATTACCATTTACAGCAAAGACTAGCGGTAAATCCATAAAAAAAATCTTATTTCTCTTGCTATATCTTGATCTTCGTATTGTTGCTTAGTTAAATTTTATATTACATAAGTCTTGTAACTTTATAATTTCATCTCATTTGAATTTTGATCTATTTTATTTTAATTTTTTAAGGATTTGTTTCGTGAATTTGTCTTCAAAATTTACAGTGTTAAATGTTAAAATTGTTATTATTATTTAATTTATAGAGATTGTTAATCTTCTAATTTTAGATCTCCTTTTGTGGGCAGATGTTTTTGTGCTTGGTTGGAGATTATAGCACACAAAATTTGAACAATTCTTAGAGTGGTTACTCAATATTTAAGTAGAATTATAGAGTCTTGAAGATATTTAGTATGATCTATCCGATATTCAAATCGATTTTCAAGTGACCATCGTTCTCTCTGAAATTTTTAGGTGCACAATTTTAGAAACTGTTACAAATTTGATAATTGATTATTACATTTTCTCAACTCAATTTATAACATTCCTATATGCTTATCTTTCATTTCTCAAGTAGTATGTATGATTGTACAAAGTTTAGTTCTTCATTGTATAGTGACGTTTTTTTTAATAGGAAGACTATATAATTCTATTTAAATAAAGGTGGGAATTGGAATGAGAGATTTGGAATTAAAATCTAAATCAAAATAATTTTAGGAGTCGTTTGTTTCATGAAAAATAAGGGTGATAATTGGAATTAGAATGAGAGATTTTGATTCATAGAATTTAGTTCATTAAAATTTTACATGAGAATGAGAAAGAATGAACCATCCATTCCCTTTGTAGGGGGTGAGGAATGATTTTTTATTCCCATAAAATCAAGTCAAATTGATTATAAATTAGTCAAAATTTTAAATATTATCATATATTATTTAAATTTATTTTTGCTGAAGTAATGAAATAAAATATATAAATTCATAATAATTATATATATATATATATATATATAGAGAGAGAGAGAGAGATTGTGATTTCAATTTTCTTTAAACCAAATACTTTATTAAAATTTTCATTTAATTTCCTATTTTCCTTTATTCCAATTCCGATTATGATTTTAGAGTATGAATCAAACAATCTCTAAGTTTTAATGAACTGCACAACATGAGACAACTTTTTCCTTTTAAATCGACAATGGCAGGAATTGTACTCTACACCCCAAAATGCCCATAGGTAGGTGTTACTACTTAATTACTCATTTATTGACATATAGAAACGTATTAATGAAGAAGTTTTTGTTTTTACTAAATTAGAAATTTCGATAGTTTTAAGATGGTAAATGTATTTTCAAAATATAATTTATATGATGTATTTAATTTGTGATTAAATAAAAAAATTGGTATAAATTATGCTTTAATTGATGAATAATGAAAATAGTCATTTTTTATTAATTGAAATAGTCCTTATAAATAATTTAATTCTTTTAATATATCAATAAATAATTTAATATTGTTATATTAATAATTAGTAACATATACATTCACTTTGGCTACATTTTATTTAGAAAGTTCTTTATCAAAAGATTTTATCCTTATTTAATTCAACTCTAATTTTCTTTTTTTCAAGTGAAAAGAAGGGCCCTTGTATATTAGGTTTAATATGATGTGATCGCATTTTTTTTAGTGAATATATGTATATATTAATTATCATGAAAAGCATTGAAGCTAAGTAGGTGATACGATGATTATGATAATGATTGATCATAATAATATAATTATATTATTTAACAAAATTTAATAAATATGAAAGAAATATAGTTTATTTATTTAATTTAATTAATGTGTGGGAGAAAAGTCGCTAGCCTTTTCAAATGGTTCCTTTATTTTGTTGCCATGGCCGGCCCGTCAACCTAATGTGCACATTGTCTCTTTAACTTCCAAGGGAGTGCGACCCAAAATCTATTCATGCTATCCTTATTATTCTATATTGTACAATTTTTTTAAAGAAATTATTGTGATTTTTTTAATGATAGAGTTCAAGTATTTTAATTTCTCATCACAAGAGAATCAAGGAAGAATGGAGTTCGAATATTGTTCTCTACATCTGAATGTTCACACACTTTGCAATTTAAACTACTCATGGAGAAAAATTTATTATGGGATTAATGATAATTAATTTTTAATTTTCAGATAAATATTCATTCTTTAATTGTAGCTTTATTTTCCATAAGTATATAGTTTTTTTTGAACAATTAATAAAATATTCATTACTCTCTCTGTTTCTAAATAATTGTTGTTTTAGGAATCTAATTTTGTTCCTAAATAATTGTCGTTTTAAGTTACTAATGCATATTAACTACTTTTTTTTTCTATTTCACCCTTATTTAATATAAAAGAATTAATTGAATAAATATCTACTCATTTTGAAATTCTATATAAAGCTAATAATTATTATAAGGGTAGTATAATATTTTAAACATATATTAAATACATTCCTTAATCTATGTGAAAAAATCTTAAACGACAATTATTTAGAAATAGAGAGAATAATATATATGAGGATTACAATTATAAGGCCCATAATATAAATTCAGGCTTAGAAATCAAAGAGACAATATCAAATAATTCAGTTCAATAAACATGTTTGAAAAGGACCAAAAACCCTAAATTGTTGGAAGTTGAATAATCAGAAGGAGCTTAAACAAACAACTATGGCTGATTCATGTTGAAGAACAAATTATACCCAAATTTATTTATGTTTTTCTTTCCAAATACCAACCAAAATCGTTAATTCTGATTGATGGGTGATTAGCGGGCTAAAAGTCATCCACATCATAAAGCAAAAGTACTGAATATTGGACACCAACCATGGTGGTGACGATGATTGAGACGACATTGTAGAAGATTTAAGGTTGTCGATCATCACAAAATGGAAGAAATTTATGATCCAAACTCACAAAATCACAACAATTTTAAAACATTATCTACACAAAATCCACAAGACAAGAAACACTACAAACATAATTATAGATCTACTACTATTATATATAGATCTGGAAAATAGAACTAAATAAAAGCAGTGAAAGGAGTTAAGAGCGGGTGATTGCTGGTTCAAAGATCGGCTACACCCCATGAAAGGATGAAACAACAATGGAATGTGCATAGGGAAAAAATAGAGAGAAAAGGAATAAAGATAATCTTGGTGGTTAGAGTTATAACTACATATTCTAACTTATTAGTTCCATAAGTATATAGTTATTATATCCTTAATTTTTATTCATGAATATAAAATTTGTAATATAAAAAATAATATCATGTACTATATTAATCCAAAATTTGAGCATAATAATTTCTCTTTATTTTTAGTTGTAATAAGAAAAAATGAAAGAGAAAAAAAAGTAATATGTAAAGACTTATTATTAATGAATTTTCAATTTAACTAATTGAAGTTTTTTCTTTAAATTTTATTGTTAGTATCTTTTATATTAATTTTTGTTAAGTCATTATTTTAGTAAGTTATTATTTACTATTTAGACGTGTACTAAAATTGTACATCTTTTACTTTGGTCCAAAAAAAACTCTAATAATCTTTATTTACTCTTTTTTTCTTTGTTTTATCTCAAAATTTTTCGTTTTCGACCACTTCCAATCATCTTTTGAATTGGTGGTGGTCTGTTATTATATATTTTTTTATTTTCTTATTTTATTTTTTTGCATTTAATAAGTATAGATCTCTAATCTACTTGTTTTATTTGATTTTTATAAAATTTTGGATTTTCCTTTATGGAGTTTTTTTTTACCCTTTATAGGATTTGACATCTTGGTGGAATTTAAATAGTTCTCCGTTATAAAAATTCCACTGACTTTTTCACTACCGGATTCATTTAAAGACTAAAGAGTTGATTTGTAGCTAATTAAAGCTACTGAATGGAGCGTACGGAGAGTCGAGTTGCCAACTAAAAGAGCTATGTCAAAATAGCGACAAGAAACTTTACAATAGTGAGATTTTATTTTGATACTTCTTGATTGTACTCTTATTTTATGTTATCTTTTTTTTTTTGAAAATATATTTTTGATTTTTATGAATGAATGATTTATTTTTTCTCTAAAAAAATTATTATTTATTATTTAGACATGTACCAAAATTGCACTTCTTTTACTTCAGTCCAAAACAAAAACCTAGTTGCCTTCATTCTCTCTTGTCTCTCTTGGTTTTTTCTCAAAATTTTTCATTTTCGGCCACCATCAATCATCTTTTAGATTAGTAGTGGTCCCTTATTATATCTTTTTATTTTCTTTACTTTATTTTTTCTTACATTTAATAAATATGAATATCTTATTTGTTTATTTTGTTTGATCTTTATGAAATTTTGGATTTTCCTTTTTGGAATTATTTTTTCCCTTTATGAGATTTGATTCATCCATGGAATTTGAATATTTCTCCGTTATGAAAATTCTGTTGATTTTTCTACAATCGAACTCATTTAAAGATTAGATAGTCGATTTGCAGCTAATTGAAGCCACAAAGTGAAGTATACAAATTGCGAGTTGCAAACTAAAATAGCTCTTTGTCAACGCGATTGAAAAATAACAACAAAAAATTTTACAATAGCGAGATTATGTTTGTACTTTTTAATTTTACTCTTATTTTATATTATCTTTTTATCAAAATGTATTTTTGATTTTCATGAATGAATAATTCATCTTTTCTCTAAAAAATTATTATTCACTATTTAAGATTAAAATAATATTTTAAAAAATACAAGGTAGAGAAATTTCTACTTAAATATGGGCAAATTGGTGAAAGCTCCAAATGACTAAGCCAAATACCACTTACATTTATATATGTTACTCCCTTTAGCTTATTTTAATCCATCTAGCCAACACTTCTCATCTTCTCTAAGTTCTCTCTAGCCTTTGTTCAACCCTTTAGACCGATTTAGACCGATTTCTGGTCATTTTTGGCCGAAAATCAGTCCTATTCTTGTTTATACTATATATCTTATATAGTTTTTCTAGAATAAATTGTAGTTTACCTATATATACTCCCTTTTTTGCTCTCTTTTTGTGGAACTTTTGCTCTCTCTTCATGAGAGTTTTCTATATATGCAAGGAAGGTTGGACTTTTGTGGAGCTACTGAAGAAGTGGAAGAAGATGACCTCTTGCTCCTTGTGAAGAACCTTAAATGGGCTTACCCAATATTCAAGGTTTTTTTTATGATTTCTAAAATGAGTTTTGCCACACCCATTCTTACGTGGAGGATGTTGGAGTGTTATTCTGATTTACCATCCAGAATTTAAATTTCTCCATATCAGAATTTGACATTCTTATTGGCCAAAAATCAAATCCTCATTATGTGGCACCATTGTACCGGTGTTTTTGTGGCTGTTTTTAGTTTCGTTTATGATGTTATCTTCTTCTTTTTCTTCTTTATGCTGTATTTTTAAGAGCAAGATTAGTTGGGTGTTGTTAGTATTGTAAAATCTTGCTCTCTTTCTTATATATTATTGTTTAATTAATGAAATATTTATTTTGATAAAAAAAAAAATCCATCTAACTCAAATACAAGTGGGAAACATTTGAATTATTTTACTTTAGAACTTTTTAATTATGGACCTCATTTTCAACATTTATGACATGACAGAAGTTTATGAAAATAAAAAAGATATTTTACATACCATATTCCACGTTGCAATTTACATGAATGAATGAAAACTATTAAATTTGTACTAATCTAATATTCTCATTAATTGATGTAGACTTTAATGTGAAAGATGATGTGTGGAATTACACAAACTCAGGAGATAAATAGAATGATAACACTCCCGTATTTCTAGCTCTCATCTATCTTCACCTATTTTTACATAAGAAAAATTTTACCTAATTTTTATGTACTGTGTCCGATAATTAAAAACAGGACACATAATAAATGTATTATATTTTTATTAATTAAATATAATATACTCCGATTATATATTATACATTTTTTTTGAACCATTGATATTTAGAGTTCATTGGATTATAACTAATCTGGTTCAATCCGGACAAAACTATAAAGATGGCAAAAATAACTAATTCAACATGACTGTATATACCACAATTCGAACCCGATGCCTCATTTAAACGAGAATAGTCCCTTACCAATTAATCCAACATTAAATATAGTACTTTGAATATAAATAAAGATCTTCCGTTTATATATGCGCCAACCTCTTAACACTACTTAAGCTGGTTGGTTTCCTATACTCATCAATCCAAATCTGATTAGATGTTGAAATTATTCCTGGCTTGATAATAAAGTTGAAGAAAAGTAAAAGTTAATTTAATCTGTTTAATTCAATAATGACCAAGGATAAGGGTAAGCTTAATGTAGATTAATTAATAAAGCAGGATCATGAAAAAGGTGAGATAGGATTAGAGTTTATGTTCATTTTTCTTATAAAGATATGAAAGAAAGTGATTAGCCACCTCGTCACTCTCTCTTTCACTAAAAATCATATTTTGTGATTTTAGAGGTTGCATTATGAGTGTTTATTTGAAATGATTTTTTTTTCCAGTACAAATGGGATAAAAAAAAAGAAGAAAAGAGATGGGATCCAATCTCGAATTTCTAATAATGTTCATGTAGACTTTCATCATTAGGTTAAAACAATGAAGGCTCATTTGAAATGATATTTAGGATTGCATTGAGTATTAAAGAAAATCTACAAATTTAATATATAGGATAAAAGAAAAATGACATATAGCCTTCATTTTTGCTCACAATCTTATGTTTTTTTCAGTCTTTCTTCTTTGTGGCTGTGGGTACAGGGAAAGAGAGAGTCCTAGTAAAAGATGTCAATGGAGCTTTCACAATTGGTTGATTTTTATGGCACCAAGGCATTAAGAAGAAGCCAAGTCAAACATAAGATTAATGGGTTTTTTTGATGAATAATAATAATAATAGATTCTAGATTTTTTAAGCTCTCTTTCTCTTTATTTATTTATTTATTTTTCTTAATATTTTAATCTAATATAGATTCTACAGAACTCTTGATTGATGATTAGTTAATTTTCTGTCCAATAAAACCAAGCAAACCATTCTTATGGTATTGGGCAGTTTGATATTGACCAGAGGTTCAATTGATTTTGACAAGCACTTGTGCTTGAGCTTAAAAGGAAAAAAAAAAAAAAACACGGAGGGCCCTCCATCTCAACACATTCAAGTGCCTTTTTTTTTTTTTGGAGACTTTTTCAACACCTACTTCTAAATTCTTCCTTTTAGCATGAGTGCCTTGTGCAGTGAAAACACTTTCTTCCTATCAAAAGATTTAGGAAAGAAAACTTTTTTTTTTATTAATAGACAAATTAAACAACAAAATGCACAATACAAATAATTTTAATTATATAAAATTTAATTTTACAAATTAATTATAATAAAATTTAAATTTTATATTTTATGATATTTTTTAAAAAATAATTATTAAATCACTTTTTGATAATAAAATATTTTTATTATTTTTTTGCATTTAATTTTTCTAATATTCAGTAGCTATATAAATTCAAATTATTTCAAAATCAAATCAGTGGATCTCATAAAAGTAACAAAGTACTCTCAGTATTTATTTTTTTATAGATATATAGAATTCAACTTTGATGTCTTATTTAAAAAAATTAAATTTTTTTAATATTTGTACCAATAGATAATGATAAAATACTTTTCATTTTATTTTTTTGGTCAAAAAATACTTTTCATTTTAGTTACTAAAAAGATGGGACTATGGTCTTCCATATATATACTCTACCATCGGAAAGCTCTAGGGTTAATTATATTTACGGTACCTAAAATTATTATAAAATTTTCATTAAAAGACCCAATTTTCATTTTGTCACTTAAAATCTCATAAGTATTCGTATAATTCCCATAAAAATGCTTCATGCCATAATCCAGTGGCCGGCGATAACGTGTCCATTTTTTTATAAACTGAAATTTTGCCCAATAAGCAATGGCCACGTCAGCAAACTGTCAACTGATATGGCATTACACATAACAAAAATTAAATATTTTTATTTATTTTTCTTTTTCTTTATTTTCTACATCTTTCTTTTATTTTCCAAATTTTCTCTTTAACCAAACACTTTTCATTCTTCACTTTCCTAAATTTTTTTATCAACCAAATAATCCAATTCACAAACACTTCAAGCTCATCCAACTGTGCTCAACCCCTTCTCCGTTCCTTCTCCTCCTCACCACTTCTCCACCGCCATTTCCAATGTTAGCTTTTGCACTTCCGCTTCCACCAGCAGCAATTCCCTCTCCCTCTTCGCCACCTTTAGCACCACCGCATCTATCACTATCAAAACGGCTGATCTCGACACAACAGAAACTCCGTCCACCATCTTCGTTATCCACGCAATTGAATCGGCTTACTCCAGGTCATTACTCGTGTCTTCAAAGTCCTGAAGGTAGCATTGCTTGACGCGATTGAAGACGGTGGAGGTGGAGCTAATGAGGTTAAGCTGGGGTGGTCTGCACAGAAAGGAGTGGTTGTGAGGAGAGCTGGATTTTTGGGTGTAGATAGAGCAAGAGTGGAGAGGTTGTTCGGGTTAATGGATCGGTCCTTGAGGAACTTGGATTATTAGTTCAATATTTTCCATGAATTGTTTTCTATTCCCAGTAATTCTTTAGGTAGGTGTTTAAATTTGTGGCACTTTTTGATTCTTATTAAGAAGAGAACATGATTAGGATAATGATAAATGTTTATCTGCTGTGTTGCTTCTACTCTAATGGTTGCTGTCTTGTTTATTCTAGCAGTCTCTTATTCTTGAATTTGTACATTCTTCTTTATGATGATTGCTGCTTCTTGTTCTTGCTCTTGCTCTTGTTGCAGTTGTTGTTGATCCATGGCTGTTGTAGAGATGTGAACAATGTTTTTGTTGCTGTCTCGTTTATGGAATGATTTTTTTTTTGTGTGTTTGTTGCAATAGATGATAAAATTAACTTCGTTTTTTGGTTTGTTTGTTGTGATTGATGATAACGTTGATGATGATGGTTTTAAGTGATTTTGTGTTATGGATTATTTGGTTAATGTTGATTTTTTTGTGAATTGGATTATTTGGTTGATGAGAAAATTTGGAAAAGTAAAGAATGAAAAGTGTTTGGTTAAAGAGAAAATCTGAAACATAAAAGAAAGATGTAGAAAATCTGGAAAATAAAAGAAAGATGTAGAAGAAGAAGAAGGAGATGGTACCAGATCGAAGAAGAAGAGAGTGAGATCTAATAAGAGGAAGAGATTAGTGATTGGAAGAGGGAAAACAAAAGAAAATTTGGAAAACATAGAAAGATGTAGAAAATTAAAAAAAAAGAAAAATAAATAAAAAGATTTAATTTTTAAAATTGTAATTTTTTTATTGTGTAATGTTACGTCAGTTGACGTGTGACGTAGCCATTGCTTATTAGGCAAAATTTCAGTTTATAAAAAAATAGACACGTCATCTTGCCATATTATCACCGGTCACCGGATTATGGTTTGAGGCAATTTTATGGGAATTTGACGAACACTTGAGAGATTTTAAGTGATAAAATAAAAATTAAGTATTTTAATAAAATTTGTGATAATTTTAGATGCCGTTCATGTAATTAACCCGAAAGCTCTACCATCGTTACTATCAAAACCCATTTCTTATCATGAGATACCTTAGAAGTGTGTAGGACTGTACGTCCTGTTTAATGATATTTGATTGGTATAATTATAGTTGATTATGACATCATAGTCAAATTCAAGAATTTAGCATAAGTTCCCCTACCAAGGAAGATAGTTTCACTAAATTTGGTTAAACAATCCATTGAAGTTGACTTGGAGTTCATCATATCTTTGGATTTTAAAACCAATTCAAGAAGGATATTTTGTAAGTTATTTTTGAATTGAGGTCTTAAAAATTATCTAATTTCATAAAATAATTTGATGTTGAACAATCAATATATCTTCTTTTATGTTAATAAATTAATTAAAAAAATATATAATTTAATCTCAAACCCATTTGAATGTAGCGGGTAATGTTGAAATTAGAAAATTGATGCATATAAACATCAAATTTTATGTTGTTCAAAAAACAAATCAAATTTAATAAAATTTTTAGAATTTATTAATAATTAAATTTCTTTTCATAAGGTGAAGAAAAATTCATCAACCCATTCACACCAGCCATGGTCACATGCTTGTAGGCCGGCTACTGCTTAAGAAAAGGCAAGCACAACTAAATAACTAGATTTGGTAGTTTTCTTGGATCTCTTTTGTACCTTTTTGTAGGCGATCTTTACTATGCTTAGTCCAAAGATGCTTTTTTAGCAAGAATTTCAATCTACAACAGGAATGTTCATAAAAATTTAATTCTGAAAGGTACAGACAGACTTCTCAATTTCTATTATCTTTTTAGAAAAAATATTCTTTTTTTTTTTCCCTTCAATCATTCATTCATTCATTTATAGGTTCATTGTAATTGAATATATATAATTACAAGTATAATAAAAACTATATAATTATTATTTTTTTATCAAAAATTAAGTAGTCAAATGATAGATTTTACTTTAAGAGGTTGACCTCAAAATTTTAAAGTAAAATTAAAATCTACCATCGCCTTAGTAGTGCTTCCAACAAAGATTTGGTTTTAACGACTGTTTATCTAATTTTATCTTCTTGTATTTCAGGTCGTTTATGTACTAGAACTTGGAGTTAGGTATGAGGTTGTGATATGTATTTGTAAAAATTCAGTTATGATTCTACGTATCTATTTTTATACTATTCTGTTTAATAAAATTAAACTTTATGTTGTTCAAAAAATTTAAATAAAAAGTATGATAATAGAGAAATAAAATGAATTATATTTTTTTATATATAAAACCAAAAAAATTAAACGCATATTTGATTCAACTGTTTATAGCATCTGATAGCTAATAGCTGATAATTGATAAATATAATTGTTTAGTAAAATTTTGTTAGCTGTTGCTGTTAATATGTCAAATGACTCTTAATGTTATAATTTATTTTTAATATAATTTTGTATATTTCTTATTAGTCATGTAAAATATTTAAAAACAGTATATAGTAATAAATAAAGATTTATTTCTTTGATTTATATATTACTAAAATTATTAATAGAACTTATTTAAAAATGAATTTTAAAATATAAATATTATTGTGTAATTTTATAAAAATAATTATAGATATAAATATTATAAATATTTAATTATTAATTATAATTTAAAATAATATTTATTTTATTATGAACTATAAAATTAATTACATACATTTAATTTAAATAAAGTTATTTATTATTTGTTATTTTTAATAATGGTAAAATAATCTAAATAAAACTTAAATACAAGTAAGTTATTAACTGATGGAAAAAAACTTTAAAATAGAGGCCGTTGATTTTGAAATTTCGCTAAAAATCTAAATGTTAGATGATAGAGTAAAAATTTTTATCTGCTGAATCAATTAGTTGAACTAAAAATCCCATAAATTATATATAAAAAAAATTGTAAGAGGCAAGAGAAAAAAGAAAACAACATAGTGCTACAATTTGATGTTAAATTTCTAAATTCTAATTTCAAAAGCTTCAAAACGTAAATTCATGTTCCATTGCCTATATCAACTTACTTATCTCACGTAAGTATTTGCATGAGTTATCAAAAAAAATAATAATACAACTTCAACTTAAAAAATTAAAATAGTATAAATTTATAACCTGGTAAATAATATTTTAAAAAGTAAGAATAGCAGAATTTCAATTTTTTATTTTAAAGTTTTTTGGAAGAAAAATAACGGTTACATTGAGTGAATATTTTTAAGAATCTTTTCATAAATAAATCAGAAACTAAAAATAATATAAGAAAAAGCATTGACCAACAAAATTTTAAAACTAACTTTCATAACTTTTTTTCTTTCAAATATGAACTAATTTTCTTTCCTCATTTTTTTTACTGTTGTTTTTGTTTAACTTTTTTTTTTGCTGTATATTATTTTTCTCAAAATTTTTGTTTTCTTTCTTTTTTTTACAACGTTTTTTCTTGTTTTTTATTGTTTTTATCAATTTTTTTCAAAATATATTTTTTCAACATTTTATCTATTGTCTTCATCTATTTTTTTCTCAATATTTTTTATTTAATATTTTTT
>CATIWM010037458.1:0-55963 GCA_949671775.1 Mallotus repandus | reverse complement strand
ATCTGTCAAATTTATAATACATACTTTAATTATTAAAAATAATATATATATATATATATATATATATATATATATATATATATAATACATTCAGAATAAATAAATTTTTTTATTCAAAATTATCAAATATTTCTACAAAGTGGGTATTTTCGCACAAGATGGGAAATTTAGGATTTTATTTTAATTTTTACATGTTACTAGGAAAAAATTTGTACATGCATAAGTAGAAAGTGCCCTCTTTTTTTCTTAAAAAAATAATTATGGAGTCTTATAAGAATTATTATATTTTGCGATTTAAGAAAGTTACAAAAATTGCCATATTGGGCCTAATGTCCCTTTCTAATGGACTTTTTCAAGATAAACGGGCCCAATCGTAAGCCCATATTATTCTTCCCCTGCAACCTCACCCACCATCATCAAGGTACTTGCGATAGTTTCCACAGTCGGTCGAAAATCAATCTGGTTCGCGATTTCTAAGGTTCGATCAGGTAACCTTCTCAGTATAAATTGAATTCATCTGATTAATTTGAATTTATGTTGTTATTATTTAGGTTTTGATTTGATTTGATTGAGTATTGAAAATCCTAGGGTTTGGTTGTTGATTGGTGGAGCAAAGATGGGATTTATAATGGAGTTTGCTGAGAATTTGGTACTGAGATTAATGGAGGATCCAAAGGAGAGAGACCGGAAATTTAGGGAACACGTGTATGCGATGCATGATAAATGCAAAAAGACCAAGGAAATGTGGAGTTACCCGCTTAGGCCTTATGGGTTCTGGACATTCGAGCGCCATAATTCTCAGCTTGCTTGGGATGCTCAGATTAGCCAAGTTCCTGGCCGTAGAGACCCTTATGATGATCTGCTTCAGGGTTCCTATACCCCCTCCTCCAAATGATATGATCTCTGGTAATTGTTTTTAGTTTTTCTTTACTTTGCGATGATTATAATGGAAGCATCTTAATAAGGGCTTTTATAGTTTTTGAATTTTGATCAGTGGTTTTTTGATAGAGTATGAATTCTCGAAGGAGTTGGACTGAAATTAGTTGAGAAATGTAGTGTTTCTTTTGTTTGATCGTACATAGACGATTGTTCTCAGCGATGGAGATCTGTTTGCTGCAATTCCATGTTTGCTTTCTGGCCTTATTAGGATTGAATTTCGATGATGTGTGTGTATCTTACTCCTTTTGACCAGACTATGTTATGCGGAACAAGCTGGGTTTGTGTTTTTGCGTCTTAGAGGGCTTAATACTTATTGTTGTAGTGGGAGTGACAATGTATTGAATTTTCAAGCTTGTTTGATCCTGTTTAGAACCTATTTTCATCTGGAGTAGTTGTTGGAAAGATTATTTATGAATGCTATGCTCTCTTCGGTCCTTGTCTTTTAAGTGCAATGAATGATTTCCTTTTTTCTTTTGATCCAAAACCAGTAGCAACTGGCTTGGAAATAGATTTTTTATTTGGAATGCCATGTGACTTGATCAGACGAGGAAGTACTTGAATTCTGTTGTTGAAACTAGACCAAGCTTCCCATGGCCGGATAAATTAACTCTTTATCTTATTTTTAGTTTAGTGGGTAAACAATGATTCGTTTTGACTAGCAGTCATTGCAATTTTTCTCATTGATGCAGAGACCTCAGTCACACCATTAGCAAGCAGATGGACGAGGAGCTCTCTAGAGGGAAGAGGAGTGAAAAGTCATGCTTATCTTTTTGTATTGTCATAATCTTGTGATTTGTCTCCTGCGGGATTGTCAGCTTGTAATAATCTTAATCTTGAACTTCTCATACTGAATTCACGGTTTTGAATAATTGTCCATATAACTCTCTTTTATGGAATATAACCATTGGAGTCTTAAATTTTAAGTTTTAGCCATTGGAGTATGTCCGCTTTATGTGGAGTCTTGAACACAAATCACACAACTGAGTGCTTGCCAACTGATTTATAACGGCTACCTTCATAAAATCTAAGACTAAAGCTGCAACTGGTTTGTCATCAACTATGGTTAAGTTTTGTTTTGAGACGCATCCGTGCATCTTCGAGTGAATGGTAGTCTTGGCGTTTTGAATGGGCGTTACATGAGGCAACTGTGTTCTTCCATGCCAAAGAATGTGTATTCTTGCATTTCGAATTCAATCATTGTTTTGCATCCGCATGATTTCTCAAATATTTAGAAACTTTAATTCGAAGCAACAAGATCATCCTGCTCATGTTGCTTGAGCTTCAGCGATACCTAAAATAATTGTATAACATATAGACTTGATATGAAACAGTGACTTTATTATCCACTAATCCATATGGCTGTGGATGTCTAGCAAATACTTGGGCGATGATTAGAACAAGGAATAGAATTTACAAGCCATTCATATTAATTACTCGCAAAACTCATCACATTTTGCAAACTACTGCACCAGAGAGTAGAATAAACAACGCAGTGGTCCATTACACTTCGAATTCCAGGCATTTAATCAGAATCTGATGAATCAGATTTAGGACCGGTCGCATTTTCTTTCTCTCCTGCTGCTTTACCTTGCTTAAACGCATTTTCTTCCTCTCCTGCTGCTTTACCTTGCTTAAACACCTTCGCTATCTCATCAATAGGAACCGAAGGCAGATACCCAAAAACTGTGTAACCTTTCTGGGTCATGTTCTTGACAACATGGTTATACTTATCGGACCAGTGGGCAGCTGTGGGAACAGCAATGTCTGCAACTGTGTGAACCACAGGGAACCGGTCGACCTTACTCCACAAGTTCACAGACTGAGTAATGGCAAAGTCCTTAGATTCCTTAGCAGCAAAATGAGCAGCAGCACGCGGACCTCCAACACGGGCGTGGTTCACAAGTTCTTGAGCCTTCTGCAATGTTATCTGCATCAAACAATGGGCTTGTCCAGCCACATGCTTAGCAAGTGGTGGAGCATGCTTATCAAACTTCTTTGCACCTTCATCTACCTGTCGCAGCAAAATCACAATTGTTCATCGCTGGTTTTCATTTCTCATAATATCACGAACAAATAATAGCAGAAAAATTGCAATTTTTTCAAGAACAAAAAAAAAAAGCAAAAATTTGCATGAATTTCTCAGTAAAACGCAATCATTTCCAAAATCAAAACTGTGATTCAACAAAAAAAAAAAAGAGCCGATCTAATAAAAATTACCTTATTGTCAACAAAAACAAGAAGATCGCCAGGAACATGTTTAAGCTTGGTGTAAACAGGACCAACCACAGCAGTTACAGCTTTTTCTACAGTACCAACCGTAGATCTTAGAGGACCCGAGTTCTGCTTCGCGTAATCGTAAAAACTTGAAAGGTACACCAGCGTCTGCATAGCAGCCATCCGCACAAACCCTAAGTGCTTCAATTCTTTGTCAGGATTACTCCTCTTCTCCGCCTCCATGATCTTTAAAAACATGCAAATAAAAAACCAAAATCAGAAATATCAGATCGATCACAGTTAAGGGTTAGTTAGCAATTAGCTGAAGGAAGAGAAGATTACGGACCTTAAAGAAGAAATGATTGCTATTGCGTTTCCTCCAGCTTCTTTTTATTGGTGGTGTTTTGTAACTGAAGTTTCGAATTTCGAGTATTTTTGGTTGCGTTTTTATAGAAAGGAGAAATAGAGCGAAGGCACAGTGGAAGGTGAAAATTGATGGAGAATCTGAGCCGTTGGTGATGATCAAACGGTTGTGGATGGAGGTAAAGAAAGTGTATCAAATAATAAATAAGGGTGTGTTGTGTGGGGCCCAATGGTTGTGGTCTAGGAGAACGAAGAGGCTTCGGGAACAACACGTGGCACATCATAGGAAACATCGGAGGGATTGCTTTCTAATTTCATATTGGCGGTGGTTATGGCCCATGTGTCTTTTTAGGTCAAGACGAATCTACAAGTAGTTGGTCTTTTTTTTTAATCCTTTTTTTGGCTATATAGTGAAGTTAATTGGTTACGAAATAGCTTTAGGCAATGTTGTTATTAAATTTCTAACTTTCAATTATTATCTTCTGCATAAGGTAAAGTAAGGGTCAACATCCTGATGATCCAAGCCATTATAATTATACCTTTTTTTATATAATTACGGGATAAGATTCGACTTTCTACTGAAATTTCGAGGATGCAAGGTCATTGGACGTCTGTTCTAGAGGGGTTGTTGAAGAGACATTTTTCTAAAGATTCATAGAATTCCAGTAGCCAAAATTTCCATCCTCGGTGGGATTTGCTTCGCTTGTGGAAAGCTTAACACGTGGGCTCAACTTGGCACTCAAGATAAGATGAGAACAAGAATAAATTAAGAAAAAAAAGTACAGAGTATAATTAAGTTTAAGACTTGTGAATTCGTAATAAGAATAATTAAAGAGATTATTATTGTTTAACGAAAAGCTTTCTAATGCGATGTGTTGAGGCGCCCACCAGTCGACAAAGTGATCTATTTACTTCGATTTCCAATAGGGCTTGCTATTAAGCTAACAAGTGAACACCACAAGCCGATGAACAATAATAATGGTCAGAGAAGTAGCTTGAAAAACAACACGAAGCAATATCCATATGCTAAAGGGTTGCATAATTGCCTGTGCATTTGCAATAATTTGTTTTTATATACCATAAAGTTGCCTATAAATCCCATCAAAATGGGAGCCTGTGGGCAAAAGCATTTCCCACCATACCATTTTAATAGTTCTAGATATACGTGACTATAACCTAATAAAGAAAATTTTACTTCACTGTATATACCAAATGAGAGAGATCACAACTCGTATTTCAAACAGCTTCAGACCTCTGGCGCTTCATGTGCTGAATAATTGGCTCCTTAACCTGGTTCAAGTGTATTGAACAAAATGCAAGTCATTTGAAATGTTAACTAGCTTTGTGATGTATATATGAAGCTGAGGAATGGTGAAGGTTACCGTGCTTGTTTTCCTGGTTCTCTTGTCTTGAGTGGGTCTGCCGCAGAGAACTGTATCTGCTTCATCACAGCAATTTGTGTTTCCATTTGCTCTGCCATTCTCATTTCCTTGAGCAAAACTTTCTCTTGAAGCAACTGGCTGTGGATTCTCAAAAATATATTTGTATCAATTCATCAGCTTTGGAGGAAGTCTTGTTATGATCTAAAGTTCATTTATAATGCACTAACCTCAGCCCTGCTTGTGGGGGTGTTGCCCATCCTTGATAGAGTCTGCTCACTCCTGATTGATCCATTATGATTAATGTCAGATCTGATCTTCATGCGTGTAAGATCTGATCCAATAGAGTGGAGAACACCACATGTTGAGGCATCTCTGTTTTCAATCCCTGACAATTAAAGAATCATTTTTATGGCTCGAATTGCCTATTGATAAGAAGCATAATATAAACCAAAACTTAAATTTTGAGAAAAGATCTGGTCATGCACCTGATTTTTGGAATTCTGAAATTTGTTCATTCTTGTCAATATCCTGAGACAGTGCAAATAAATTAGAAAAAGAATGCATGAATAATCACCAGGAAGTGAGATGATGTTTATATTTATTACCATAGCATCGGTTCCCAAGGTTTTCTTTACTTCCATAAGCTTCTTCTCAGTTTTAATTGAATGGATCACACGCTTGCCTGTGAAAAATGACAATAAAATTGACCATAACAATTAAAATCTCCGAGTCATTAGAAAAGAAAAGAAAAAATGAATTGCTTCTATTTTTGCCAGATACCCAGTCTACGATTCCCTTTAGCTTCAAGGTAACCATCTTGGGTCATCCTATCAATTAATTTGCGGACAGTTGTCTGATTTGCCTCTCCATTTAACTTGGCCTGAAGCTTCGCAACTGTGACATATTTCATCGGCAGAGCATGATATAGAGCCTGAAATTGAAGAAAGCAAAGTTGGGACATGGATTGAAGGAAACAAGTTGAAGAAAACTGTAATCTTAAAAATAGTTAATTCTTTGACCAATGCCGTTCACACAAATTATGGGAGGCAAAAGAAATAATGGCAATGATGAGAGTTGGACTGAAATCAACCAAAGTTCTTCACATTCAAGTCTTGAGGGCTTCATTTGGAAAGTCAATTTTAGTTCCAATACTACTTTCAGAAGTTCTAAGAATGTTTTAACAAGGTAAACATAACTGCACTCCAACAAAATGTACACCCATATCAACTGAATGCGATGTTTCACAGTGATGATAAAAAAATTTTTGCTAATATAAACTGTTAATGACTTCTCACAAACTCAGGAAAGCTCACCTTCATGTACATATGATCATCGACCTTGCGGGCTTTGTTACCATTTAGAATTGCTTGGCCATCGATTTCCTCTTTAACCATAGTGAACTCGAAGTCCGATGTCTAGTATTTTGTTCCATCACAAAGGGTAGAATGAACAAATAGGTCAATAAAGAAATGAAGATGAACTATTAAAACAAAATAGAACCTTTTGTTTGTTCTTGGTGTATGTATCTGTTCCAGTTTTGGTTAAAACACCTCCCTTTACAAGCTTGTCCATAATTTCTGAAATCCAGTAAAAAGGAATCAAAATAGAAAGAGGACAAGCTAAGAAAAATAACAGCAGCAATACCGTTGCCTCTTTAAGCATTAACAAGAATCATTTGCTCCAATTACCTTCAGTCAGGACCTGCATTAGTAGACAAAAGTCAACAGTTGAATCAAAAACTTAATTCTGTTAACTATGTGCATCATGATTGTTTCTTCCTACCATTCAACCAAGAAACAGAAAAGTCCGAAGAAGAAATAGGGGCTAACCACTGAAATATCTGGGAAATTAGAAAGAACATCATTAAGCGAAATAGTGTCAAGGTGGTGACAAGCAATCCAATCCTTCACCCTAGCCAATTGCTGTTCATCCTCTTCTGGATCCTGAGTGCCATCTGTAGAATCTGTAATGTTTTATTAGTAAAAAAACTACTCCAAGTCCCAACTTAGTGATGAATCCAACAACCTATAACCAATAAACATTTCTAAACTTCCCAAAGACCTAGTTAAAAAATCGCTAGACCTGATTTTAATTTTGAAAAGATCATTTGTTCGTGTGCCTAAATCTGATTAGAATTTGAAAATTGAAGACTGTTCTACAGTCTAATAGTCAATTTGCAAAATTACCTTCGTCAGCCATGCCGTTTTCTTCCTCAGGTCGTTCCTTTTCTGTCAAGATAAATATTAATTATTTCTAACATCAAACTCTCCAAACACCTTAGCAAGGTAACCAGGTAACTAGAGTTTAAAAGGTGATAATCATAAAAGTTAATGTAATTACCCACTGGTGCAACTACATATTGAATTTCCTGTGACTGATTAACCTGAAATCATAACAAATTCAAAATTACTAGAAATAAGTGAAATCACTATTGCACATCACTTCAAATTCTCACCATGCAAACTCAGATGAATCTATGAGGGTCAGCTAAGGCATAAAGTAAAGGAGTACTGCAACTTCACCTCACTATCAGAATCAGAAGAATCTGACTGATGCAAAGACTCAGCTCCTAAGCTCACTTCATCTTCTTCCATATCATAATTTTCATCCTCACAAGGATCAAGCACACTCTTTACCTGTACAACTTGCTAGTTAAACAACAAGAGATGGCAAATATGAACCATGAATCTTAGTTAACCTTCAGTTCTTACCTTCAGTGCAAGTACAAAATGCTTGCTGTTTACATTCCCAACCTCCATTTTAAGAGGGCTTTTGGTCCATGGATTATGAGCTTCTTCTTCGGTGCAACCCCTGAAGAATGGAGGCTCATAATCTGCAGGCTGCAAGGTCAAATCATTGTCATTACACTAATCTTACATGCTTAGTGCATTCATTAAGCAGAAAGTGAATAATATTTGAATTTTATGCTTTCAGAAGTTCTTCAGCCAATCTTCACCTCATGTACAAGAAGCCCAAACTCATAAATGACATCCAATGCTTGATAGAGCAACTTAGAGAAGTTTATGTCATGAATCATACAAAGCAATCACAAGAGTAACGGATGTACAAAAACTAACTTTAACTGTGCAGTTCAATGACATACCGTCACATCATCATAATAGAGAAGTTTCATCAGTATTGTGCGCTGGAAAATTTTAAAAAAAAAAATGAAACAAAAAGGTCAGATTTCTTGCAAGCTGTGTATTGGTCTAGTTAAACAACATCTAGACACTTGAACATTCGCAAACAGGCAGCATAAAATGTCAGACACAATAAGCTTTGCTTGCTGCATGGATTTACCTCTTCAGGCATCCTATCCAGAGTTCTCATCAGCTGAACCAGTGTGCGGATCATTTTACATGCAGAACTCCTGAATTTCCAAATTGTCCATAAGGTAACAGAAAATGTAACTATGAATCTTGTAATTCAGATTCAAAACTGCTTACACTGCTTTTACCTCATCTGATTGGGAGTAATTTCTGTTGAGGAGTTATACTTGAATGTTCCACCATTTTTCTTGTTTCCAATGCGATTAATATTCATTGAAACTTCTTGACTATCAGAATCAGAATAAGCGAAGGAGACTACAAGATAAGGATGCCAAATTATAACAGATTTTCTGCTTAAATCACATAAATAGAAATATATTATTCACAATTGTATCAAACGGAATATTACATGAATATTCCTCAATCATTGGGCCTTCGATTGCCTCACAAACACAAAACAACAGTGTCTTCAGGTACTTCTTCTGCAACGCATCATAGACACCTACCAATAGTACAGTCAAATTCAACAATTAAAACAAATTGACAACAGAAAAAAAAAAAGAACTATTACAAGCAATAGCAAATGAAGTGAAAACTAATAGATGCATGCCTTTTTCCATCCAATCAATCAGTCTACGAGACTCTGGATCCATAGGCATCAACTTCTTAATCTTCATCTCTGTTGATGGAATCACAATTTCAGAAAAAAAAAACTCAACATCCTTATATTATTCTGCAAAAATTAAAAAAGAAAACCGCAATAACAAGCCTTACCTAAAGCAGGAACAGACTTATCATTGAAATATTTCTCCGGAAACAAGCCTCTGATATAGCTAATATTGAAAATGGCAATGCGAAGCAGGTTCCTCGTCTATATTTAAAAAAAAAAAAATCAAACACGAGACATTTTTCAGATCTGAAATAAGAATCTATAAACAAAAGCTAAAATGCTTTGAACTGCACATGAACAAAAGAAAACCAGAGAGATAATACGAAAAGTGGAAAACATATAAAAGCAGAGCGAAAACGGCATTGTTTAACGGCGGCGATACCAGAAGAAGCGAGTCCTGTTCGGTTATCTCTGTTTCTTTAACTCTCTGTGCAACAACCTGAGGAAACAAACGATTCAAAACAAAAAACGAGGTCAGATTAAGAAGAAGATTAATGTTCAAGGAACTAGAAATTGGAGAAGATCAAGCAACGATTCTCGTTTCTCACCATTGTTATGGAGCTTGTAGGCAGCGAGAACGAGCGGGAGCGCGAGAGCTGGGTGAAATGGTGTTTGGCTTTCTAAGTTTGAATCGAAATAAAATAAATAAATTTAGTTTTTAAAAAAAAGGTATTTAAAGGCCAGCACTGAAGATTAACCGTGGTTACAATTACCGTAGTTAAGTTAACTTCGCTGAGACTGAGGCGCGAAAGGGAATGTTCGGCTCCCTTTTATTCGACGGTCCAATATTTTCATCTCTTAAATTTAATTCTTTCAATAAAAATGATTTTTTTTAATTTAAATTTTATGTTAGTATTATAGAGAATAAAATATTTTAATTTTTGTTTAAAAAATATTTTAATCTTTATATTTTAGTAAAATAAAACACTTCAATTTCTCTATTAAAATAGTACAAAATTATTTAGTTTATTAATTTCTTTTGTTTGTTACTTTAATTTTATAGTTATTTTATTTATATATTCTTAATTTAAAATAATATTTAATTTGTACTTGTTTGGTAATTTTTTCACATTAATAAATACTAAGGCCTTTATCCACCAATGTCAAAGAAGCCTGGTGGTGAGAAGGCTGGCGCAAGTCTGATACTGGTAGCTTATGGTGCTTCCTTTTTTCGCTTGTGGTGTTGAGCGTTCATCTCTAGTTGTTACGATTGTTCTTCTTCGACTGCCGAACCAATGCATCCCACCAAAAAGGTTCATGACGACTCTCTTACGAGAAAGCCTATTTCTGATCTCATTAACTCAGCAACACATGTCCCAGATTCTTATATTTCTTTCCAACAGGATTTCAGAAAGGACTTGTTTTTGTAAACGAACCAGACCATATTTTTCCTCCACTTCTCTAATATTTTCTCTCACTTGCTCATCCTGCTTGGTTACTACAATTCTTTCTCTATATTGTGCCATCAAGTCTATTTATAAGCAATATATTCTTAAGAGTTAAGCAAAGTAAGTTAACAAAACTAACTTGTAAACAACTAAAATCAAATTTGTTCTGATAAAGAACTAAAGTTAAGTTGGTTATAACTTGCAAACAATCCAGGTCAAGTTGACCACATCTTTTTTTTTTTAATAAAATAAATCAGTTAACAAAATGAACAATTAATGGCCTAAAACGAATTCATAGACCACAAAAATCAACCTTTTTAAGGGATCTAAAAGAGAGCAAGAAAAATGCTAAATTGGCAAATCGCAAGTCCCAACTATCTTTTGCATTAATAATAATAATAAGAATTTTAGTGCTCTCTATATAGTTCTCTCTAAACAGTGCTATAGCCTTTGATAAACAATATTTTTACAAGGGATGGATACTGGTTTAAACGAGTTTTTTTTTCCCTTGCTGTCATCCTTCTTTTGTTTTTGATTTTCATCAAATAATATGATGTTTATAAAGCAGTGTGTTTTCATAGTTTTGTTATTGATAACTTTTTGGTGCAGATAATTTGATAAATATGCCATCCTCTGTTTCGCCGGAATTATTTAGTGCACTTGCTTCAACTGACACTGATACTTCTTCTCGGCTGAGTTCCAGCTCGCCACAACATCAAAGGATTTCTACTTTAATAAGGCTTTGCAAGACTGTTATGAAGGAATGAGATCTTTGTCTTCGAAAGTCGATTGACTTATTCCGAGGTTGATATTCTTCTCTTTATTTTGCTTGCACCTACTCTTTCAGTGTTTGGACATTGTCATCTCTTTCAGTTCATAATACCAACGGTTCAAGCAAGTTCGGCATGAGATCGTGCACCATTAGATTACCGTTGTCACCATCGCCGTATGACCATCTTTCACTCCTCCATATATTAGGGATAAAACTCTAAAATCTAACGGTGGGCTTTATCTTAAGACTAGCCCATTAAATTATAAACTCCTTAGAGATATTTTAACGTTTCAAAATGTGCTGACCCTTTAAGATGTACTGTTGTTTATCTAATATATAATATCTTTTTATTTGGTAAAAAAAGAAAATATTGTGCATTAACTTGAAAGAAAAGAAAAGATAACCAAATCTAGCACAAAAAATCCATTTAGGTAAAAGTAGCTACATTTGAACATCTTTTATTAAACTAAACCAACAACATCATAACACAATGATAGCATCAAACCTTGAACTTCACCACATCCTTGCTTCTCTTAATCTTCAGTTCACAGAACGAGCGTCCTTCCTCCTCGCCGTAAGAAGGAAATCCTTGATTTCATGGATTTGCTTCGCCTTTCAACGAGAAAGCAAAGCAAATCAAATTGTCACCAGGACTGTTAACTGACATGAGAAATGCATCTGGGAACAATGACTGCCATGCACCATCAGCTGTTAGGGAAGGGCTATACAAACATGTGTTGGATGATTGTTTCTGCTATATTTTACCACAGGATTAATTTTCCTTAAGCAATCTGTGCTTTAAATCAATCACACTCACACTAGACACTCAACAGTATTTTTTCTCTGGCAGGTACTTGGAGATGTGATAGAATCTCTGGCCGGTGCCATTTTGGTTGATTCTGGATACAATAAAGAGGTTTTGAGGGCCTTGAAGGACAGAATTAGTGGCAAGAGAATCGAAGTAGGACAGTAAATTCTTGTGCAGATATATAGAAGCCATTAGGTGTCATCAGACCAAGAATTATATCTACCTATAATTTTGATAAATAAATAAATCTATATAATAAAATAATATTTAATTAAAAGTTGTAATATAACTTAAAATAGTATAAATGAATTTCATAAAATTTTAAAAAATTATGTAAAAATTTAAGTGAGTATATTTAATTTGAATAAAATTTTTATGAAGTTTATTTTTAATTTCACTTTTTTATTATTTATCATTAAATTAATTCTAAAAATTTTATTAAAATTTTTAAAGTCATTTAAATCAAACACATTCTCAAAATAAAAATTTATTTGTAAATAAATTCATAAAATAATTTTTTTTAGTAGAACTAAATTAAATAAAGAGTAATTTTTAATTTTATTCTTATTATTATAAAACTAATTTTTAGAATTTTATATGTTTAAAATTATTTAAAATTAAGTATTTGTAAATGAAATTAAAAATGTATAAATATAATGGTAAAAAATTTAAAATAAAATTTAAAATTGAATGAAAATAGTAAAAATTCAAAAATATCAAAAGTTTATTCTTAGAGTTTATGAGTGCAACTATGCATTTAGCTAATATCAAAATGACTATTAGAAATTAATTTAAATTTATTTTTTTATTTTGAAAGTGAATAGGTTATGAATCCAAAATCTCTTGGTGTCTGTAAGAGTACTTAGCCATTAGACCAAGAATGCACGGACATTTAAATTCATTTAATTAGCTAATTCTTTTATGCATTAATACATTAATGAAAGACCCAAAAATTATTATTATTAAATAAAAGTGAACAATTTAATTGATTAATAGTGAAGTTAAATGACTTAAATACTTTTTTCTTTTTTAAAAAAATAATTTAATTTAGTAAAAAGTTGATAATTTAACTATATATTAAATTAAAAAATCATTATTTAAAAAAATTAAAATAACAAATAAAATTTATTAAATTTGATAAAAATTGCACAATTTGAATATTGGGTACCCATAAACCAATTGGATAAAATGCATGTCCTTAAACTGCAAACTTTATCCAACTACAACCGTCAAATGATCATCAATTAGCTACTGAACTCTCAGCTACTACTGATGCCGATCGCTTCGCTTTCTCTTTTCCGTCACCGAGCACCTACCGCCGTCAACCGCCACCTCTTCCGCCAGATAACCGGTTATCGCCACCTCTCGATTATTACATCCAAACAGCAGCAGCAGCAGCAAAAAAGCCCTAACAATGTCTCTAGAAAACCACAACCAAACAAAAACATTCTCAAAGCCAAACAGACCTTCAGAGAATATTCCTCTTTATCACCAATCCTCTCACAGGAAACCAAACCTAACCTCTCTGATTCTCAAGCTATCGGCACGGTAGCCGCCGCTCAGGCCAATTTCATGCGCGTAATCGTACAATCGCTGCCGCCTTCTGTAACATTACAGAAGAGTAGCGAAGAAGAAGACAACAATAAAATTGGCGTGGAGTTGCTGTGTGTGGTAAAAGCAGTGTTGAAGAAGATAAAACGGAGAGTTTTAGTAGGTGATAAGGTGGTGGTTGGATCAATTGATTGGGTAGACCGTAGGGGTATGATTGAGAACGTGTTTCAACGGAGCACAGAGATTTTGGATCCTCCGGTCGCTAATGTGGATCATTTGTTAGTGCTTTTTTCCATGGAGCAACCGAAGATTGAACCGTTTGTGCTTACCAGGTTTTTAGTTGATGCTGAGTCTACTGGTATTCCTTTGACTCTTGCTTTAAACAAATCTGACTTGGTTGCTCAAGAGGTTAGCAACTTCTTTTTGTTGAAGAATTTGTTATCAAATTTTGATTCTGATAGTTTTTTTGGTAAATGTCCGAGGATTATGGTAAATTGGTAATGATGTTACCGTGTATTCCTTTTTGGATTGGATATGAAAACAGCGTTATTTTCCAAAAAAAAAAAAGATATGAAAACAGCGTCTGGAAAGTCCAAAAACGTAATAATTGAATTTAATTCAATTCCATTTTAGTCAAATTCTGATTTTCTGATACATAATAGTCGTTGTTCTATTCTTTCAACAAGGCGGAAAACACATTTAATGTTTGAGGTGATGTGGTAATTGCTGTACGATGATCAGTGATGTTTCCTGTATTTGTTAGTTGTTGTATATGATGGCAGGACGGTTAACTTGACCTTGTTTTAGTTTAATAATAAAGATGGAGCTACATAATTTTGAAAGTGTAAGCTGCAGGACTGCAATGCATTTGTGGTAGTTTATTTTTTTATGAATACTGATTTTCTTACTCAGGTTTGCAGCTACTAGTAGGTTAGTGATATGGGGGTTGAGACAGGTTGGGATGTTTATGGGGGTTGGGGACGCATAACTATGCTCCTAGTCTACCTGAATGATGCATATATCATGTTTATTTGTTTGAGCCAGGCTATCCATGATCAGAGGGAAATATTTGCATTTATAGTGTTTCGCTATAACTTGACCTCAACTTAGTTTGTTGTCACTTGTTGCTAGTAGCACACCTACACAGACTTGTGCTGTACCTGATTGATATTGTGCTTGGTATTTTCAGTTCTATTATAATTTCATCATGTTAAACCTTAACAGTTTTCCTCTGTATTCTATTATCGTTTTGCATATATAATCACTTGCAAAGATGACTACCTTCTCATAACCATAGAAAGCATAAGCAGCAGCAGCAGCAACATATGTTTCATTTTGAATTTTTCTCTTTGAGTATTGTTAATTGTGATTGTCATTTATGCAGACATTGGTGGCGTGGAAGTCTAGACTCCAAACCTGGGGCTATGAACCAGTGTTCTGCAGCGTTGAATCCAAGCACGGACTTGATTCGCTTGCATTTATTTTGAGAGAACAGACAACAGTCATTGTGGGACCAAGTGGAGTTGGGAAATCTAGCCTGATTAATGCTCTGAGAAACCACTCCCGTGCTTGTGATGCTGCAGAAGATGATAATTGGTTTGAACCTGTGGGTTTGATAATTCTGCTTTTTATCTTATTTTCTTTGTTTTCATTTGTGTATTCATTTATATCTTACTCTTTGCTTTATGTTCATGTGACTTCATCAGATAATGGGCAGTAAGTGGTTTGAGGAACAGCGTGTTGGGGAAGTTTCAACTAGAAGTGGTAGAGGCAAGCATACTACTCGTAATGTCTCTTTGCTTCCATTATCTGGAGGTGGTTATCTTGCTGATACTCCTGGGTTTAACCAGCCTAGTTTACTGAAAGTAACAAAGCAATCTTTTGCAGAGGCATTCCCTGAGGTTTGAGTTGTTGCCTGACTTATTGTATTAGATGCTTCACTTAAATGATTAACTAATCTTTGACACCTGCTTTTTTCAACTGATATCTTTGTTTCAGATCCGAAAAATGCTTAGTGCTGGTGGTTCTGCGAAATGCTCATTCAATGATTGCTTACATGTTGGTGAACCTGGATGTGTTGTGAAAGGGGACTGGGAAAGATACCCCATCTACTTTCAACTTCTTGATGAAATCAGGATCAGGGAGGAATTTCAATTGAGGACATTTGGAACCAAAAGGGAAGGCGATGTAAGGTATGTCTGTGTATGACTAAGAGTATGTCTTTGATGTGTCCTTGTAGTGAAATGTCTGGCAGTTCTGCTCTCATTTCTTTAGCTTTTGTTGTTCCATGAGGAGTATTGTACCAGCTGTTGTATCACCTTTTAGTTTCTTATAACCTTTTCTTAAACTCTGGGCCTTTTATCATATCAATTAATACTGCTACTCAAGCTTAAATTCCATGCAATGTGGTCAACTGTCATTAACTTATTTCTAACCTTTTTTAAGGAATCCTGGTATGATCATTGAATTTTCATTGTGCCACCTTGCAGGTATAAAGTTGGAGATATGGGTGTCCGGCAAGCAGAGCCTCGTTTGGAACCCAAAAAGCATAGGAGGCAGTCTCGCAAAAGTATCAACCAATCAATATTGGATGAGTTGGATGAACTGGAGGATGATGACAACCTAGATGAGGAAGATGATCCCTTCTTGAGGGCACTAAAGAATGAAAATCAGTAGGAAGTTTTACTCCCACAGAAACACATTGTAAATGATTAGTTTCTTTAACCCCTTTTTCCATCACAGAGATTAAGATGAATCTGTATATATCAGGATCTGAGGCTATCCACCATGTTTTGAAGTGAATAATAGATAGCAGCAAAATAGAGTTCCCTCAACGAACATGAATGATGTCTTTTTGTCTGGCATTGGCAGCCACCTGAGGAAATGGGAATTTAATTGTAATTTCTTTAATTTTGAATGAACTCTGTCGTTGCTGGTGGGAATGTATGTAAAAATCTTATACAAGTACTCAGGTCTCTTAGGTCATGGACACATCATTCTTGTAACCGAGTGAAACGAGCTCAGTTTCATCTGTGGTCAGTTCTTCACTAATTAAATCTTTTTTTTTTCAATGGGATTGGAGCAATTCGTCCTACTGCTGACTTTTTAATCTAATTACTAATGGATAACTTTCAACTACATATGAACATTATATGTTCATTCTATCATGTGTCGACCACAAACATCTAAAATAACAGCTTTGAAAAAGGCATATAAAAGAGTGCTAACGGCGGCCTTCAATCATGTTAATTATTCATATAGTATTACATCTCACTGTCAATGAACATAAGCCATGGCCGAGACACCATATAGGGTGCAAATAAATTTAAAACACAAGCTAAAAACTACATGGACATAACCAAAGAAAAAACTGCAAGTGTTTAAAAACCCAACCACCATTACAAAGTTCGACCTGCCATAGGCAAAGAGAACTCGATAGAAATTGCATAGGATCTAGAACATACATCTGCCCTCCCTACACTGTTATGCTTCCCTCCAATGTAACTTCATAGAAAGCACGCATTAGACGTTGTCAAACACAAAGACAAGTGCCCAACACGAAATTCAACTATCAGGTTATACCCAAATAAGAATGAATGCAAATGATGAGGTGCTTTAAACCTTGAGGGATTGATACAGCCTACTAACAATATAACTCCTACGCCTATTTTTGCTCATCCATGGTCTACCCCAATCAAGCATTTGTTTCATACTTACATAACCATTCCTACATCCTTGGGGTTGGAAAAAAAAAGAGCATGGACAACACTGCTATCCCCAGCGTTCCTTCCATAAAGCCTCACAACAAATCTAAAGAAGAAACACGCAACACATGCAAAACTTAAACAATCAATAATCTTGTTGTATCATAGACCTTCAATTCAAGTATAGCAATCACCCCAATCACATTTACACCTTATTTGTACTAAATTGTGCAAGAATTCAAGTGATTAATTCTAGTGCAATCATGATGATTTTCGCACAATTACTGGATTCTAACAGCTAAACGACTAAATAGAATTCAATTCAAGCAAATCAAATAGAAACATCAAGAAAACAAATAAGAAGAAAGAACAAGCGCAACAATAATAAGTCAAGAAAACTGATAAAATTCCTTGCCATTGTCTAAACCTTAAAAGGTTTATATCAAACGAAAACTTCTCATATTGTTCAATTAAAAAAAAAATTCCTAAAGACTCCAGATATCATTATTTTTTAGAGGGTTTCTTCTTGGAAGTGACAGGCTGAACCTGAGGCTTAGGATGCTTATCAGCTTCGCTAGGATCGAGCCATTTAAGAGGATTACGATTAAACCAAGGCCAATTAGGGATTGTAATTAAAGTAGTGAGAACAACTCCTGCAGCGTAGATTTGAATCATCAGTTGAAACGACGCCGTTGCGTATCCTGCACCGAAAGCTATTACTGCGAATACTAACAGCAAAATCTGCATCAGCTGCTCTGCTAGCTTTTGCCCCTGCCAATCCATCTGATATCGAAAAAAAATAAAAAATAAAAAAAAACCCTAACTCATCAATTTGAAATTCGAGAAGAAGATACAGAAGATAGATTAAAAACACAAAAACCTAATTTAAATTCGAAGGAAACTGAGGGATTTGGATTCTTACGTTACAAATTATTGGGATCTAGTCAAGAGAGTTTTCGAAGGAGAGAAAAGAGCTGCAGAAGTTATATTATTTTTAAACGGGGAGTGTTGTGAGAACCGTAGGATTTGACCACTGGGAAACGAATCACAAACGCTGGAGAATAGTGCTCAAATAGTACCGATCGCAGTCTTCTTCCTTTCTCTATTTTACCTTGATTTTTTGAAAAAAAAAATGCAACGATAAATAATCTAATTAATTAGTTTCTCTTTTTTATTTTTTTGGCCAAAAGTTTTTCCTTTTTTCTTATTTACTAGGATTATACCACCATTATAATTATATATATTTTTTTTTATGATCAATCCAATTCAGACAGAACCACAAGACAAAAAAGGTCTTCTAATTATGTATTCTTTTTAATTTGAGGTAAAAATTACAAAAATTTTCTATTATTTGTAGTAATTATATTTTAATTGATGCATTTAAACTAAAATGAAGATATCAAAAGTTGAACTAAAAGTTTAGTGTAAACTAGTAGTAAATTCGCGCGATGCGCGAACTGTAAATTAATATATATTTTATTAAATTATTTTAAGAATTTAATTTATTTAACTAATTAAAATTTTTGTGATAAATATTATTATTACTACATTGACAATTATGTATTTTAATTAAATTTAATAATTATTTATAATTTAATTTTAAATTTTATTACAAAAGAAATTTAATTTTTTGCTTAAATTTTATTTATATTTGAATTTTCTAATTTTTCAATAACCAAATAGGAAATTTACTATATATTATAGTAGAAACTATAATATTATGAGCTAAAAAAATTAAAATTTTCTATGTATTAAAATAATTAATAAAAAATAGTATAAATGATACATACGACATACTCCAATAGTAATTTAATTATTATAAAATAAATAATATTTTTTTAAAGGATAAAATAGATAATGTTAATAATAATAATAATAATAATAATAATAATAATAAATACATATCAAATCATTAATTTAAACATTATATTATTATTAATTTTAATTATATATTGGATTTAGTTTTTCCATATTATATTATTATTAATATAAGAATTATACATATTTGTGGACTATGGTTTGAGCATTCACTCACATCATATTAAAATTCATAATATTTTAGTTAAAAAATATAAAAAAAAAATCACTTTAAAAATCCTATTTTATTTCTAACTCTCTATTCACTCTTCCTATCTATTTACTTGGTATAATAGCATTTTAGTTAAGAAAATCTTTTTAAAAATAAAATTTGTAATGATTTAAGAAAAATGATTTAGTAATTTATGTAATATATAAATTCTTTTAGAATTTAAGCAGTATTGATACATGTATATTAATATTTTAGTTAAAAAATAAAACTAAAAATTATAATAATAAATATTTTATTTTAATAAAAATTAAAATCTTTAATAATTTGACAAATTAGCAAATATAAAAATAGATAATTGTCAAATTTTTAATTTTACAACTTTAACGCTCAGCATTTAATATATATATATATATATATATATATATAATTTAGAAGTGTGTTTGTTCAAATTTTTTATGAAAACATTTTAGAAGTGAGTTAGCGTTCGTCAAATTTGTATGCTTAAGGTCTCGTGCCTCAATTTAAAAGACAATTACATTTCTGATTCGGTCTCATTCCATTTCATATTCAAGCACAAACATGGGGATTTGAAAAAATATATAATTAGATGATGGTAGAGACCAAACATAATTCCACCAAAATAAGAGTACCTTCTCCATGGTTGTCAAACATCAAATAAGCTATGTCATGATGCATTCTAAAATCGTTCTTAATTACCAAAAACAATGATAATTAATAAAACGGCATTATCATATAAAGCTCAAAAAGAGAGGCATTCGAATATATTCTTCAACAAAAATCTCATAGAACAATTAACTAAACATATGTCAAAATAAACAAACAAGCTGTTCAATTCATCTAAGTAGCTCATTCTAAATAAGGTGCGACAAAACCCTTTCCAAATGACAAAAAACACAAATGTTTGGAAGTGATCCTTCCATTGGAAAATTATGGTGGCTACTTAAGAGGATGCACCCGAACGTAATGCTTGAGACTTCTTAGATTTGCTGGTAGCAAGCTGGGTCTCAGGCTGCAAAACCAACATGCAGAATTAAAGGCAATTATGACATGCACATGCTTTCTACTCGATTATGTTTTGCTAATTGAAACAAGAGTTACCTCCTTCTTCACTGGTTCTTCTTTCTCGGACAAAATCAACTCAATGTGGCAAGGGCTGGACATGTAAGCTGGGAAATATAACAGCTTCATATAAATCAATACAGATCAACACATAAGAAAAAATCATGCATGCTGCATTGTAAATAATCAATCAATACATACGGTTGATTCTTCCATGAGCCCGATAAGTACGGCGCCTCTGCTTCTGGGCCTGATTCACTTGAATGTGAGAGATGTAGAGGGCATCAACATCCAATCCCTTTACCTGGACAAAAAAATATTCACACATGTAAGACAGAACCAATGACGTTGTAGAACAGATTGGCAATGTTCAAGTATGAAAGATTTGCAAACTTCAAATAAAAATACCTCCGCATTACTCTCAGCATTCTTGAGCAAATCTAGAATGAACTTGGCAGATTTAACTGGCCAACGTCCTTGACCATTTGAATGCCTGTTTTTAGCCTGAGCAGTACGGCCGACACCACCACAGAAACGTCGGAAAGGTATAGCTTGCTTGTGCACCATAACATCTTCCAAGTACCTCTTAGCCTTTGCCAAAGGTAGCTTCCTCAAGGCAAACGCTGTCTCCCTTGTATTCTGTAGAAAAGACACAGCATGAGATGGTACTAATTCTGTCAAGATAAAAGGAATAACAGCTATCACTTTGTGTAATATCACATACATCAAAATACTGAGAAGACAGGACAAGAAAGATGTTTACAGCTTTCTTCTTATAATTAATAAAAAGCAAAAATACAAATTCATCTACAATGTTTACTCCATCAAGAAGAACACAAAGTGATATACTTAATTGCAAAACAAAACCAACTACAAACCAATCAAAGTATGAAACCAATAACAATACAGTCCACAACACTTGGTACAAATGTGCCATCATTTACTGAACCTTCAGTCACTATGAACTACAGAGGTTCACCCAATAACAATGAAATAATTTCCCTGAAGTTTACGAGAGCCCAATTCACAAGAGACAACAAGGCCCTGCTTTTTTCAACAGGTTCTAGAATTAGAATGGCTGAATCACATGTTTTAATTATTCTATAACCTTTTAGCAATATTATCAGTGCTATAATCTAATTTCTTAAGTAAAGAATTAAAAGAAAAGAGACTGAGATTCAATATAAATAACTGCACAACCTCGTATGAATGTTCCATCATTTACTGAACCTTCAGTCACCATAAACTACATAGGTTCACCCAATAACAATGAAATTAAATTTCCCTGAAGTTTACGAGAGCCCAGTTCACATTAGGCAACAAGACCCTGCTTTTTCATCAGGCTTAAGATAGTTTCCTAATTTTTTGTTAGCTCAAAGATTATACTAAATATAGAAAAGTATGAAGCATAGAAACAGCACATCTGCAGATCTAATCAATGCTTAGATAGCAAAACTAAGCATGCCAACCAAATTAAATAGTAAACAATTATAAAGCAAATAGATGTAAAAAGGAAATGTTCCATCATTTACTGAACCTTCAGCCACAAACAAATTAAAAACAGAGGTTCACCCAATAACAATGAACTTATAATTTCCCTGACAGTTACGAGAGGCCTGTTCACATTGTCAACAACAGACCCCTGCTTTTTAAATCAGGTTTACATATAGAGCAATCAAAAGACAGGTTTGCATATAGAGCAATCAAAAGACAGGTTTGCATATAGAGCAATCAAAAGAGAGAGATCAGATCCTAATACCTTGAAGTGAACTCTGAGGTCAGAGCCCCTGGCCTTGCAGGCTGCAAAATGAACAGACAACAAAACAAAAACAAAATTAGGCAAACAAAAGGGAAGCCAAGGCGGCGCAGCCATAGGAGATCTTCAGGAGCTTACACTTTGTGGGATTTTCAGGCTCTCTTGAGTACTTCACCTGAAAAATGAAATAGAGAAACGAAATTTGATTAATAATGACACACGGAGATTCATACCAGAAGAGATAAAATTAGGAGTAGAGAAGCGAACCATGGCGGCCGATGGAGGTGATGATAACGGCGATTATGGTTCTGCCTCTAGTGAAGTGTTCCTCTGTCAAAAAGAAAAGGGGTGGCGTCTAGGGTTTCGATTTATAAAGGTTTTAGAAAAGTTGAAAACCCTAATTTTTGTTGATATCTTTGTTTGCGTCATGTATGGGCTGGGCCTTACAAACATGTTTCAATTGTTTCAAGCATTTTTTATGATGAAATGAGGCTATAGTCAGATCTGTTCTAATAATATGCAAAAATTTTCTTTTAAAGGACTTTCATTTTCTTATAAAAAAAATTAAATAAATAAATAAAACATTTTCATGTAGGGGTTAGCACCAAATTAAATCTAACTAGTCGTCAATTTGCGCGTTGCGCGGATTATGAATAATATATATTTTAAAATTCATATGTATAGAATGAAATCAATAAGATGAAAACTAATATAAATAAAATTAGCCTTAAATTAAATTATTAAATTTAACCAAACAATTAGTTAATCATAAACTATAATAAAATATCATATAAAAATCAATACACTAGGAGAAAATTTTAAAATAACTACTGAAAGCAATCATTTTTATAAAGTCAATACCTCTCGTCCTATAACTTTCAAGTACTGTAACAACACATTCTAACAAAAATAAAAACAACAAAATCATTTCAAAATTAACATAATATATAATCACAATAAAATAAAAATAAAAATAATTATTTTAGTAGAGAAGAACATATCTTATTTTTGAATATGAATAACAGAAAAATAGAAAAATACTCAATTTAAAGATATTGAGTCAAATAGTAGAATTTACATAAAATAAATAGAAAATAAAAATATATTTATGGTTGAATAGATGAAATGTGTTTTAAGTAAAATAGAAAATATAATTTTTGGTGGGGTATAAGAGTAATATTGTAAATGGAATAGAATTATAGTGTTTTAAATAGAATAAAATATTTATATTTTTTAATTAACAAATATGAATTTTTAGAATTCAATACATAAATGTTTGGAGCTTAATACTGAATTATGAGGAGAAGTATATGTCAAAATTTGGACTGAATAACTTTAGAGCTCAGGATTTAATATATATATAGATTTGTTAATGTGTAAAAATTTTAAAATGAATTAGTTAATTTTTTTTTATGTGAGTTAAGCTTTTTTAGAAAGTTAATTTGAGTTAATTGATTAGATTTATCAAGTTAGGGAGCTACTTAGCGAAAAAATTAATTGATGAATTGAAGAGGCAAATTGACACTTTTGCCCTAAAAACACAAATTAAAGTTTTAGATACGGGTGAATATTTAGCCCAAGAAACGACCTAAACGCAATTAATTAATCAATTGAGCTGCTCGTAAATAATTTAGCTCGTTTACAATTTTAATATATCTGTATCTTCTTTTCTTGAAGTTCAAAAAAATAAAAAAATAGTTGGAATCAAAAAATTAAACCGATTTGTTTATATGTGTATAACTTCTTTTTTAGACTTCTCACCACTTGGTTCAAGTGGTTAGGGGGTGCCGATGACCTTCAAAGGTCATGGGTTTAAGTGGACAACATCTTTTAAGTATTTAAATGTTGAGCTATCCGTCGAGGAAGTAATTTGACACCAAACTATCCACAAACTTTTATGATATTCTGTATGTCATTTTTGATTTATTTTATATCTGTGAACCAAGAATCATTCGATATTTTTTTTTAGCATTTTCAATTCAGATTTTTAGTTCATTGCAGATTTCTAATTTAAGCAAGCATTCAGTTTGATTCACTTCAATTCAAAATTATCAATCAGCCTAATGCTCATCTCTACTTTTCGGTTTCAATTACAAATTAAAATTAATTTTATAGAAAGTACAAATTGGAATATGATTAGGCATGATTCTTAGTGAGCCTTAAAAAAAAAAAAGTTATTTTTAGTAAAGGTAATTTGTTAAGTTTAATGCAAATAGAACAGATTTTGAGTCCTCACATATGTCTGAAAAATGAATGATCCGAGTCTTGTTATAACTGGACATAAAGCTAGTATACGCAGTAACATCCTTTTATTGTTGCAGTCTCTTCCATACTATCACTGCTTTGTGCTGCTAACAAAATAGCTGCCAATGATTGTGAGGAACAGTACAGGAATGTTGTTCAGCCTGCATATTCTGATTCCTGAAAAAGTATTTTGTTCTTTAAAGTATCTTTAGGCTTGCAGAAAACATGCCCAGAAACAAACTAGCCTCAGCAGCGCACTTGTCAAGTGATTAAAGCAAAAGAGATAAGCCAACGCTAACTCGCATTATTTTCTTGTATAAAAATTGACTGTCCAAACAATGTCTGAAGAGTACATGTTCTATGTAAGGTATGGAAGAATTAAAAGATATAACTGGACATAAAGCTAGTATACGCAGTAACATCCACCCAGTCCGGGAAAAGGCCCTTCAAATTTTTTGCTTTATTGGACAAAACTTGATCTATCACAGCAAGTTCCACCCTTAAATCTTTAGAACTGTTTGCCTGCACTTCCCACAACAGTTTAGAATGATCACATAACAATGAAAACCTAAGAAATTATCATTCTTGCAGTGTCATAAAGAGTCAAAATCGCCAATTGTTTACTCACTGCCTGAAAAATTCCAGGTGGTGAAACAAGGTAGGGGAGGGAGAAACAAAGTGCAGCTGTGCAGTTGTATTTAATGAAAAAGTACAGGAGAATGATAGTTCAGAAACTTGCAGACATAGTTGCCAGTTATTCGACAAAACAAAATAAATGTTTAAACATACAATATTTACTATTAAGAAAATTCATTAGAGAAGTCTAAAGAGAGAAACACATTAAGCTTGAATTTGCCATGATCAGTAAGATCAACGTAATACATGTGCTTCAGGATACCATTTTAAGGGGGAGCTCAGATATGCATAAAATGCACAGCTTTACCCCTCAGGATTATGCAAGGTTACTAGGCAATAATAGTGGAGCTTAAAATGGGAAACAATAAATGAGTTTATGCTTAAGAGGACAATTTCTAGAAGAGACAGAAATCTACCTCAATCCAGAATATCCATTTATCGTTGCTAGATCCACTAAGTCGACATATATATGATGGTGGACCACCATCGACTGCTTCAGGAGCTGAAACAATTTCAACAGGATTATATATATTCATTATGAACTAGGCCCAAAAGAATATGTATCTTCATTTTGAAAAGGTCAAAAGAATCCTACACAGAACCCAGTGGATAAAAGATCTTATACCTGGAAGTGTATTATCTGCAAGTGACCAACTGGACAAGGGACCAGTAATGTTGAGGACAGCAACCCAGACCTCCTCTAAGTCCCTGAAAAGACATAATTCATAAACCTGATTTGTGTATTTGAAGCAATATATATGAAGTCCCATAGAGATCACCCCAGGCCGACCAGCTCAAGCTTGGCTCGATAATCCTGGATCACTTACGATCCATTCTACTCACCCTAAAGAAAGTTCCAGGTGGATTCTCCGAGATCCTTCACTGGAAATAATATGAGGCTTGTAATTAGACAAGTAAGGGAAAGATCTATATTGCTCTGAAATGTCATCACTCCTAGCAGGGAACTTCAAACTCCTTGAGAACATAAGGGATACTGGAAACAATGCCTAAGGAAATATTTGAAACTAATGTTATATATAAGATTTTTATGCATGAAATTGAAAAATATTGATCAATATTAAACAGAATTAGTGAAAATTATGTAACTTTGATCCTGCTGGGACTAAAAGAATAAACTTTACTGCTGCCACAAACACACACATATATATCTTTATTTATTCTTTCATACGTAAGGATTTATAATGACATAACCTCTGTGTCAGGCATAGGATATCCACAAAGAACGTAACAATACTTTATGAAGGAATGTGTCTCACTCATTTCAACAATAAGGTTGAGATGGAAAAGTACTAAGATGCATAAACAGCGGAGGAAAATGGAGACAGGAAAATATTGAAACGTTAACAAGGACATTACATTGCCACGAGTGGAGAAAGAAGAAGAAAGGTTAAGGACTAAGGAGAGACTCAAGGTTCAAAAACTAACACGAGGAATCTAGAATTTTGTGGGAGAGTGGTTGAAAATTTGTGGCACTGGTATAAAAGTGTAACGCACAGAGTATTGCCTCAAATCATAGCAAATAAACAAGAATGCAACCTACCATCCAAGTCTCTCGGTGAGACAAATTAGCAGTTTCAAAAGAAAAATCTGAACCAATGTGTAAAACCTTTGCCACTTCAGGTGCATGTTTAAAAACAAAAAGTAATGAATTGGAATCCACGACAGAAAAATCATAACTGCAGTCCATGACCCTGTTTGCATCTGTCAATCCACAAGAAAGTAGTTTCAGGAAAATATAACCAGAAAGAGAAACTTCAAATAAATCATAAAGCAAATACCGACTAAATCTTCAAATTAACATATCAAAACGAACAGCAGAGTTGTTTCTTCCCTTCATACCTGCAGTAACAATGGTGTGCTGAAAAACAACCCTCTTAGGTGCACTATTGCTGTAAGGAAAGAACTGTGATGAAAGAGCCAATGCAAGCACACTAACATGCAGCAAGAGCTGCATGATGGAGGACCTAGCCAACCATTGGCTGCAAATAGGTAGGAGAGGGCCCACGCACCAACCAGTTACAACCCCAATTATTGCTGCCACTATGAGATCAGTAACATAATACCCTGAAAGTAGAGAACTGATCATTGTTACTAACAGGTCAAATGATTGCCAGGTAACAGGATTTCAGAAGTAGGGTCTACTCCTCCAGATAAGAGGTAAGATTAACCATTATAAATTTACGATCACTGAAACAAAAACCTCAAAGCTTAAACACAACTCACAATAAGAAAAGTTCAATAAAGCAATTTTATGGAGATGAAATTTGATGTACACCTGCTATAATCAAACTCGAAATTTCCTCCAGATATAGTACTTGTATTAAAAGACCCAATAATTAACAACTGACACAGCCATAAATCAGTAGACAAGTGACACAATAAAGGGCAGAATCCCTTCCACAGCTTGATAAAGAATATAACTGAGCCAGTTGGCTTCACAAATTATTCAATCTTAACTGATGGCCCCTAAATGTGCAACCAAAACTTAACTTTCCAGATAGAATTGGACCAATCAAAAACATCCGGATTCTAATACTTCTTTTTATCAGTGTCTCATGTTGAAACAACCAAGACTCTAGATTATGCAAAACAGCTACACATGATTTATGCCAGAAGGCCTGATTATTTTCAAAATATATATATATACCCATCACCATAAATAAATGTTTAGGAAAACTAACCATAGGGTGGAGGAACAGCACCCATCATGCCCATCTTCTCAATCAAAAATTGGGCAAGAAGTCCACCAAAATATACCGTGTACACGAGACATGGAATTACAAGTATTATGTAGATGGCTGCACATCTGAAAGCAAATCATTAGCAAAATGCAAAATTAATTTCTTTTGAAATTAGACAAGGGAAGAAACAGATGATTGCAAAACATTCGGCATTCTCGATCAACGATGATTTGCTGGATCAGCACAGAGATCATACTTTTCTCATAATTTCACCAACATGAGCAAGAATCTAAAAAGTAATTATTATGGCAGTGAATTGGTACTAATAGTGTATTTGAGAAGCCACAGGCAGTTGACATATTTTCCAATATGCTAAATAGTATGAGGCTGGGAGCAAATCAGATCATCAATGTCTAAGGATAGCCCGACAATCTCAAAGCTATAAACCTGCTTGGGGGTATCATTGCATGCTACAACTGTCTTGCCTTAAAAACAATTAGGCAATCACCAAAGAGCAAAATTTTAAAAATGAAGGACAGCATTCATGATGATTGCATCTTATCCAATTTAGAAGTTTTGAGATATGAATCAGGCAAAAACTATATAACAATAAAGATTTTATATAAAGAAAGGGCAGAAAGTGGAAACAATGGGGAAAACGACATTTTTATTCATGATGAAGAAAGAATTTGATAACAATACAACCTCAGTGATTGACGACCATAAGACTTGATACAAAGTTTAAAGAAGATCCATGCAGGAAGCATAAAAGCTGACACAGAAAAGGTCAGGAACCCTCCACTCAGCCCAGCTGCAAGATAAGCCTACTTTACCAAAGTTAGTCATAAAAATTTACAAATTCTACAAATTTACAGGGAAAATAAATTATTGCAACAGCCATAACACTGACTACACTACGTACCAAAGTTAAGCAAGCATAAAATCCAAACGCTCCCCAAAACCAAGCTTCATCAGATAGTTCCTGCAAAATCCATTCTATGTCAGTAAGAATCTAGGGATGAATGGTGCAGCCACGCTTGAATTTAAATAACCATAGAGAAAATGAGTACATGAACTTATTCAAACTCCATTCTAAATTAATGCCATGCATTACAAATTACGAAATCCATAAGAAAAAAAAATCTGACCAACAAAATAAGATCATAGAGAGAATCATATGTTAATCTTTATTGTAATTTTGCATACTCTCTAGAAAATGTATCTAGCAATTAACACTAGGGAACTTTAAAAACAATTTCATCAGTGTGTTCCTGGGTATACTCCAGCAGTTACCGCTGTTGTGCTTCTTAGAGGCCTTGTCTGGTTATAGTCGCAAATAACAATATGTTAATTGAAAGAGACCACAAACTGGAAAATAATCTTTATCACGCTAGATGGAATACTACTGCTAAGAAAACACAAGACATATTGCTTCATCTGCAAAAACAGGGTTTCTTGAAAGTCAACTCTATGTTTGATTTCAATATTTCAAAAAGCTGAATTTTCTCTTGGCTTCTTGTAATTGATACCAGGGACAATTTAATAAGCTCCTCCACTCCTAGTAATGAAAATCAAAATTTCTAATGACAAATAAACATGGCCTCTGTTGGTGATACCTAAGAATATACAAACGTACTTGTAATACCTCCTTTGGTTTCTTGACAACTGAAACATCTTGAGAGAGGGGAAAACAACTCCAAATAATTCTTGGAATCAGCAAACCAATAAGCGAGCAGGGAATGAACATCATGAAAGCCAGATATGGGTGAGCGAACCTGCATTTGAATCAAGCATGTCAACAATAGCCTAAAATGACTCATTCTTTACATTTATCAAGTTAAATTCAAGCCATAGATCTGTTGGCATTTGTGGAAATTCAACAGTGTAACCAGTTATTTTTATAATTTTTTATTATATTCCTTCGTCATCCATTAATAATTTCTAATTGACAAAATTTCACCAAATCTTTTACATTCAAAAAAATTGATTTTGTAAAAAAAAAAAAACAACTCATGGATAATACAGTTGGGCAACCATAGAATATACCCACCAGTTCATTGCATGACTAGAGAAAAACAATCTCACAGTGGAAAAGATAATAGGCAAAGCAATTGCCAGCAGAATCCCAGCAGCATGTAACAGTAATCCTGGATAAAAAAATTGAGGACGTTATAGAAGATCTTCAGCATCTAGAGCACATGTACTAACATAGGCACATGGACAAAACTGTGAAAGATTTATCAGTGCATAATGTGTACTGCAATGAAAACATGAAAGGTATGAGATGATGAACCAGTGAAGACTCCACCTTTCACAAAATCATAGAAGGTTGCAAACCCATAATGTAACCCTGAATCCAGAAAACGCAAAAGGAATGGCATAACCAGAAAGATGACAATGGGAATGCTATGAATTACCAAAGCTACCCTTCTTGAATAGAATATCTGAAAGAATCACAATTCAAAGAAGATGATATATAAAAAAGCACTCATCTAACAAGATTGTCATAATCTTTACTCACAGAACAAAAAGAAAACATTATTAGAGTAGGTATCATACTATCACGTATTTTCCAACATACCATGAACCAAGATAAGTAATCAAAGAAAACGGCTCGCTCATCCTTGTAGCCATCAGAAGTAGCTCCAAGGGATTCCCTTTGTTGGGCAGTTTGCAGCTTAGAAGAATTTGCAAACGCTTTAAGTATGCTTAGAAGATTGTCTCCACGGGCTTGCATGCTTCCAGGTCTAGTTTTTGAACATTTGATGCATCAGAAAGGTGCTGAAGGATGAATTATATAAAAATCCCACTGAACTATATCTACACCAAAGTAGCAGATGTAATGCATACAGTAATTTGTCCAATGTATCATAAGAGGTATGGTAGTAATAACCACCAAGAAGAAAGATAATATCCAGGCTGGGAATGTCTCCATAATCTTGGGAAAAAATTCTGTAGTCTGTATCTCCAGGAATAACAGGGAAGACATCCTATACACCAAAAATCCATAAATCAAAATTAAATTATTTAATGGAAAAAAAAATGAAAGTGCTGGAAAATAATGTTGGTGGAAAGAGAAGAGAGAGGAGGTGGAGGTGGACTCTGTAAGCTTGTTCTGTGTATTAGGAGAAGGCCATGCAGATAAGGAAGGACAAAATAAACTGATGAGCAATGTATTAGGTATGTCAGGATGGAGATACTAATTAGAACAATAGATAGGAAAATGAAAAAAATCCATGTAGATTTTCACTGATGAGATGGCAAATAACCAAATAATATATATAACCTTTTCCCCTTCATTGTAACCAAACTATAAAGTACTCAGCATAATGGCTTAAAATGAAATTTCATAGACTGTATTTATGGCAAAAGAAAAAATAAATAAAAACCTGAGCAGCACTATGTGCCATGGGATATACTGCAGATTGAGCATAGACTACAGAAGGCCAAGCACTAGGCCCAGATTGGCAGACTAAGTCTGTTAACAGAAAATAATAAATCAGAAAATAGAACTGCAACAGCGCAAAATGATATTTAATATCAAAACTTAAAACATATAAATTAAGATCTTCCTTATTTTAGATCCATTAAACTTCATAAGTTTTGTTTTATCACACCACAAAGATGAATCCCACAGTTAGCAATATCTTAAAGTACACTTTTTTTCCCATAAGAAAGTTGTATGATTTATATATCAGGGACATAAAAGTCAATCCGATTCTGCCCCAAAATCTGGCTCCATTTTCCCAAATAATAGAGGAGTTGTTTAGAAAAAAAATTAAAAACTTTCCAGAAATAAATCAGGGTTGGATCATTGCTTACCAGGACCTCCAGACCCAGATGCTTCCACATTAATAGAAGCTCCTATTGAGTTGCGCCATTTATATGTCTTCATGAAGCCATGTGCACCCTGGAACATCATTGTAAACAGTCTCACTTAAGCTCAAGAGAACATGAACTGTAGTATAATAATTAATTAAATGATTATGGGTAGCATGGATTTGACAAGGGTGCAATGTTGCAGTATGGTTATGTCCTCTCTCCTCATTTTGCGGAGCAACCCAGTTTCCATATTTTCTGCAGAGTGGTTTACAATGTTTCTTCTCCACAAAACTGGTGAATTGTTATAAACTGAAAATACTATCAATCTTGAGAGGAAAGAAAAAGTTTATAAACAAATAGGTTGTGACTTTGTTTTGTCCAAACAAATATACAGATAAATTACAATTTTAAATTCAAACCAATGTTATGATTTCGTACCAACATAAAAAGTTCTTCTGCACCATTAAATAGAAAAATAATAGGCCGAGGGGGGACCCAACCAGAGTCTATGGTAACTCTCGCTAATTCCAGCATTGATGCTGCAAAAACAAGATCCCAGAAAAGAAAAAGAAAAGACATAAATGATCAAGAACAAAATTGCCAGGATACATCATAAGTAGTTCAGGAGATTTAAATTGCTCACCCACGCATGATCCACAATCACTAGCTCCTGGTGAACCAAGTGGACTATCAAAATGGCCATTAATTAAAACTGATGGGTCTGTGTCTTTTGAATCTACAGAAGATATCCTGTCATTGAATACAGATTGTCTTACACATTTTTGCAGCTTACAATGGCACATGTATAAATTCAAAGTCACAAACCTAATGGATCCCATATCATTATCCCACTGTTAGATAGGATACTGTTCACTCATTACCTATATACCACTTAAGCATTAAGGGTGCCATGCCAAAAACCATCCTTTGTGGTTTACTGGTATGTCACCGTGAAATTTAATTTCCTACATTAAGGCACTGCATAACAAAGTTTTTAAATAATTTCAATGATATAGTTAAAGTCCAAATTTCGTGAGGATGTGACAATGATAACCCACTTCAGGAAAAGCAAAAGGAAGCAGTAGTCAATATCTTCCTCACATTTCCATTGCAATCAATCATTCATGTACTTTAATCCAGTGCCCCCAGACAAAAAAATAAATAAATAAAAGAAGATAATTGCTTGAACAACATGCTGCATAATTCATGCTTATGCAAATTCCATAAATCAACAAAAGAAACAGAAACACCAAAATTCAATCAGAAAATAGCAAATATGTAATACCTCATAACTATATTCGTATGGTTTCTATACCCCAAAGATATACTGTGTCCTAAAAATATCATATTAAAAGAACCATTAACAACCTCCTCTTCAATCTCAACTCTGCAAAAAAAAAAAAAAAATCAATTAATTACACTTAATTACAGAATTTAACATCAGTAAACCAAAGAGAAATCAGCTAAATTACATTAAAACCAAACCAAAAAAAAAAAATAGCAAGAACCTGAATTCTGATCCAGCTCTATTCTTTATCATCTCCAATTCTGTTTTTATATAAATAGCAGCTTCTCTGAGTCCAGGACGACCTTCCTATTAAACATTTTTTTAAAAGAATAAAAGTTAATAAATCAAGCTTATAAAAAAAAAAAAATCTAAGAACAAAGCAGAGGTAGTTACTTGGCGACCATCTTGAGCTAAAACTCGAACATGTTCAATAGCTCTAGCCTCGGAAAATCGATCGAGAGGAGCATCAATACCAAGCGGCTCAATGAACTTCATGTGAATAATACAGTAAACAAGCGCTGACATTAAACCGTACATAACAACTAACGATAATAAAAACTTAAGTCCGGAAATGTCGCCGGAGTTCAGCCTGAACGCCATATCTGCCGATCTCACTTCCTTCTCTTTTTCTTCTTAATGACACACAAAACTATACTTATAGAAAAAAAAAAAAAAGTATTGATGCTGATTATTGTTGTCGAATTGAATTGAAGTGTAGATGTAGAATTGAATTGAAGATGATGATGCTGGTTTTTGTCTTTGTTAGTAGAAATTGTGAAGAAACTACCACATGGAAGCGTAGTACAGGAGCCTTCTTGCCTACACAACTACAATGCGTTTTTTTGACTATTAATTGCTGCTGCGCTACTGGTTTGTTTTGTGTATCTGTTGATTTGACTTGATTCAACTATTTGCCTGGGAATGGACGATGAGTTGGGCTTTCTGGTGTTCTACCATTTATTTTGGGCCCACATATGGGCTATTCGTGATTTTTTTTCTTCCTTCTAGAAGAAAGATTTGCCTAATCACGTAAGGAAAAATAATAATTTATTGCGCAACTTTTACTGTTTTTTATTATTTATATCATATTAAATTAATTAAATTTTTCTATCAGCAATTATTTGGATAATAGTGTATAAATATTAAGTCTTTAAAAGTTTAAAAAAAATAGTTAAATTTTAATAACTTTTAGATATTGTTGATTTAAAATTAAAAATTATGTAAAACAATAAAATGTGTAGAAATTAAAAAATAATAAAAAACTGTTTATATAAAATTATTTCTCAATATTAAGATTTTAATTATTCATAAATTGCAATATACAGTTAAAATTTTATTTTTCCAAATGATGAAAATATAAAAAAAAAATTGATAAGGTGGTAAAATGGTAGAAATCTGAAAATATCAATAATAAATTGTTTACATGAGACTATTTCTTGATCCGTATATCATTGTTAAAATTTTGAGAAAACTTTACCTTCAATATATAAAATTTTACATTATATTTAGTTTCATCAAAGAATTCATTTCATTCTCAAATGAATTTTAAATGAAATTAATTTTCAAATAATTTTTTATTGATGAAATATATTTGATTCAAATAAACAATTTATGAAATTTATTTAAAATAAATTTCATATTTTATTATATTATGTTTGATAAAAATTTAAAATTCAAGATAATTTATGATTTTGATAAAAAAATACCATTATAAGTAGAAAAAAATATTTTTATAAATAAAAATAATGAAGGTATTTTAGTTATTTATAAATATAAATTTAAAAGTTATGAAATTCATTTAGAAATTATATCTATTTTGTTGCCATTTGATATAATTATAATAAATTTCACAAATTTGAAAATTTAATAGAATTTAATTATACCAAATATATTTTTAGTGACAACATAGTAAATTTAAACTCACTCGCAGCTTTACCAATTTACTAAAATTATAATTTTTTATATATTAATTTCATACTAAACAAATACAATTTTTTTAATCCATTATTACAATCTCACTAAAGGGAGGGCAGTTCCATTTGGGACGGAATTGTAATGTCCATCGGAAATGCATTTTTTTGATAACTATCTGTGATGAGAGTTTTCGACTTGATCTCAGGTGATGTTGATGTTATTTTGGTTGTCTCGTGTCTTGTGAAAAAAGGTTGGATGGTGGGGCTTACCGGTCTCGTCAAAAAGCTTGGATGGTGGGGTTCACTCTGATGGTTCTTAGATAGCATCAATGAATTCCGGCTCGGTGCTTTGCCGCATGTATCTTCCATGTATAAGATAGTGACCAAATTGGCAACCTAAGTTAGACACTGGGCTTTTATAACATAATAGATGGGCCGCATCCAATAAGGCCTATTTATCTTGCACCTAAATCCAAACTCGTTTCAAATTCTGCCCGACAACTCGTTTCAAATTTAAGGAAAGTTTGCAAAAAAAAAAAAAAAAAAAAAAGGGGGGGGGGGGGAGGGGGGAATTTTAAAATATTCTAAAAATGCATTTAACTTTTTATTCTTTCAATATGGTGGTTGTTTTATACAAGTAAAATTCTTACATACACTGAGTATATTACACCTAATAATAAGATTTATAATAAGCAGACACGTGTTTCATTTTCAATAGATAAGTATAAATCACTTAGTTAAATGTGTCATAGATCATACTTTAAAATATAATACACTAGTGTAGACAAGAATCTCCCTTTAAACAATTGAAACTATCAAATAATTAAAATAATCATAAAAAAACTGAGATAACCAAAAAAATTAATCATGAAAACAATTAAAACTTAAACAATTTGATAAAATAACCATGCAACAATTAGACCATAAACTCATGAAACAGAAATATCAAAACAACCAAAACAATTTGTAAAAGTCTTTTGAAAAAAAATTATATAAGAATTTTATTATTTATATTGTCCTGGGTTGAATTCATTTGAAGTTTTTGGTATTTGAATACTTAAAATTCGATAAAGATTCTCTTATTTTTACTATATGACCTAAGTCAATTAATATATGGTGCTGAACTTTTGTAATTTACACCAGAATTATAAAAATGTAGGAAAAAAAAAAAAGCGAGGTGCGTGATTCAAACTTCACTTTCCTATCATTTTTCTAGCCCCCTTATGCCAATAAGTCACTGCTTGAACCATTGTTAATTTTGATCGCATTTTAATAGTTGAGCAAATAATTTATTACTATGACAATAAATTGTTAATGATTTTGTAACTTTATTAATTTTTTTTTTTTTGTCTTAGAGGTGGAGTATTGAACCTTCCATTTCTATGATGCCAATTTCTGTATTTGAGTGACGATTTTAGCGGAATTGACATAATTTTATTAAATTGTGAGTAGTAAAAAAAAATAACAATAATAATAATAATAAGAGGAGAAACATGTAAGGTACCTGATGTAATAGCCATGTGGCTACTACATAAGCAAAATGGAACGACGGCAAATGATGCAGCGTGGGGGACATCCATGATTCTTCTTGTCATTTTGCCATGCCTTTGAGGTTCAAAAAAGGTTTGTTAAAAATTTCATGAATTTTGCAATCATAACCGATTGATCATTTGATTAAGTATAAAATATATATTAAAAAAAATCTTGATGACCAATTGATCATTTGTTTAAGACACAAGAGTGAATTTTAGCTAGCTTAACACCAAAAAACATAACCTCAGTTATTGTCGTCTATGGTACCATTAATTAATTTTTTATTGCTCACTTATCTTCCACGCTCCATCCTAGCACGTTTTGAGACGACGACAACAGCAACACACACATATACACAACCTTTTTAATTTAAAATTCTAATTTGGACAAGTAAAATGTTTTTAATATTGAATACCTTTAAAAAAACATTAGATATTATATTTAATACGATCATTTGTCAACAATCGAGTCAATTAATCATCAAAATTTTTAAAATTTTTAATATAATATTTATTTTATATTTTAAATGTTGGTAGAAAAATGCACAGATGAAATTTTTGTGAAAATATAGACCTCCTAAAGTTTTCAAGCATTATTCATATTAAATGTACTATAAAAAAAATCAAATGAAGTCTTTCTAATAAAATAGTTATGAAATAATATTCAAAATTCTTTAACCACATTGACAAATAAAATGAGTTAATTATGAAATTATAGTTTCAAATGTCATATCAAATGCAAAGATTACATTTTTTTTTATATTGCTAATATATTCCAGTATTTTTCATCATTCTTGTGTATTTTTATTTAATATTTACATGAAAGTATTTAATTAAAAATTTTCTAAAATAATTTTTAAATTCATTAGAAATTATAATATTTTTTTTCAAACAATTAATTTAGATGGCTAAACCTTATGATTGAAAAAGAGTAAAAAAGTTAAGAAATCTAACAAAATATTTTACTGTACATTTTAGGCGGGTTAGGCCATTAGAAATTATAATGTTTGTGTAAACTCATAAACTTTTGAATATTCTATTTAACTATAATTGAATAATTTGGATTTTTACTACAGTATTGTTGTTAGAGTTGAAAATTAATATTATTGTTATTATTTAATTCTCAAAGGCAGGACTAACAAATTGACGTGCACTGCATGTGTTTCTCAATCTCTTGACCGAGACTGAGAGTAGCAATAGCACCTTCCGTGGACATTGATATGGCGGAGCGGCCCTGGTCTCGGACTTTAGTGAAGAAAGGCTGCCACGTGGAAACTCAATGCTTGTTTTCGACTTCCTTCCACCAATGACCAACGCATGTATCTGCTTCCCTTGACTAAACTACAAAACACCATCTAAATTCTCTATATTACCCTTTTATTCTTTTAGAATCCATAAATTATATAATAAAAAATGATCATACAAAATTTTTCAAATAACTAATATTGTATTATATCCATGATTAGAGTTTTTTTTTTTAATTGAAACGGAACCCCTTTAAAAATTTAAATATAAAACCTCCACAATTTTTAAAATAAAAATATTAATCAAACTACTTATGTCTGACTCCATAATTAGAATTTATGATTGCTTAAAATAATTTCTTTACTATAGGGTAAATTTTTCATTGAGTGAGGACTAAATATATATATAGGGTTTGTGTGATTAAACTGTTGCTAATATTTATTAGTTGTTAGCTGATATTTGTTAGTTGTTAACTGATAGCTGGTAGATGATTAATTTTACGTGTTTAGTGAAATCATTTACAGTTGTTAATGTTTATATGTTAAATAATTATTATAGATATTAATTAATTTTTTTAAATTTTTAAATTTTATATTTATTATAATTTATTTATTTATATGTTGATTTGTAGTTCATTATACATATTAATTTTAATAAATATTTTTCATCTATAATTTTTAATTATTGAAAATAATATGCTAAATATAATAAAATTATATAATAATAATAATAATAATATAAATTTAATATCTTTTTTGTGTGTGCATATATATATGGTTAAATGTAATAAAACTATATAATAATAATATAAATCTAATATATTTTTATGTATATATATTAGTTTAATTTAAGGAGATAATGATATTTAAGTAGATGAAGTTAATTAAGTAATTTTATTTGGATATATGGTAGGTGTTCATAGAAAATTTTAAATTTGAGCCGATACGAATTGAACCAATTGGGGAATTGAACAGCTAGTAGCTTATTTAAAAAAAAATTAATCAAACATCTTTTACCAGCGGTTGGAAACTGAATAGTTTCCAACTGCGTTCCAATAGCTAAAACAAACTCCCTCATAGATCTCAAATGATTATTATAAAAAATTTAAATTATAAAATTGATTATGCATATGACATATTTAGCTATCAATAAATATTTCTAAATTGTAAGTATTTATTTCACCACATGGATTAAATGGTAATAATCATATCATGCAAAAAAATTTCATTAATGTCTCAAAAGTTCAAAATGCAAGCACTCAACTTAATTGATTCAGTTTTAGTTATTTTTCTAAATTTCAGTCACTTTTTATAAAATTCTATGGTTGATAAAATTTAACAATTTTTTTTTTCACATTAAAAATATAAGGCACTTGAAAATCTTATGAAAGAAACAAAATTATGACACAAATTATATTACTTTGCAATAACTTAATTCATAAATGTTGTATTTCAAGTAATGTCAATTTTTTACCCATAAACTCCTATTAATTAACGTTGATATTGATTAAAGTTGAATAATCTAATAATATAATTTCATTTAAAATATCAGTAGGTGAAAATTTTGATTTTTGTCTCTTCTTTAAAAAAATTCATGGTGACTTTCTATTAATTGGGTATGATTATACCATAGCATATGATTCTTCATTGTAATTATAGAATAATCTAAATAAATGTAGATATCGGACTCTAAGAGACCATAAATTGAAGAAAAATTCTCGGAACATACATGCCTTTTGGAAGTTGATTTGGAAACTTAATATATACTCAAAGGTTAAGATGTTCTTGTGGGACGATGAGGCGAACTATTTGCCTACAAGAGAGAGGTTATTAAGTAAAAAAAAATGAAAGTTTCAAACGTGTGCCCTCTCTGTAATATGAAAGCGAAGACTGTCCATTTATTTCTATCATGCTCATTTGTTAGAGATTGTTGGTTGATTTGTGGCATTCAGCTGTTGCAGGTGATTACATATGCTTTTTAAATAACATTTGTATGTTCCTAAAAAAATGAACATATCAACAAGGAATTAATTGTGCTATATATCTAGAGCTTGTGGTATTTTTGAAGCATGATAATTTGGCATGATTCACGTCCATCCATTCAGCAGGTGCTTCATTTAGCCTATAATATGTGGTTGGAGTCGAGAAACAGCACAGCTCGTCCAAATGTAGCAAACAACCTGATAGATGCTCCCTCCATGAATGTTGATGCAACGATTTTTTAATTCTCCAAAAGTTTGATGCTAAGTGTGTTTTTATGAATTATGGGCTTTTACTACGGTGCAAACGTTTGTATCTATACAAATCAAATTAGAGTTATTAGATTTATTTTTATTTAATTATAACAACTGATCATTTTTTTTTATACCAATACCTATAAAATATATCAATAATTATAGTTAAATTAGTAATCTAACAATTTTAATTGCATTTATATTAATACAAATGTTTGTATTGACTCTGAATTATGAAGAACCATTTATCGTAGCTAGAACTTTTTTACTTGATAAAAATATGGATCCTTTTATTGCTGAAGCTCTGGATATCTGTGAAGAATTGAGTTGATTAAATAGGAAAAATTTTAATAGTACCTATGTCGAATCAAATTTATGGAGGTTGTCAAAACTGTCAATAATTCAATGCATAATAATATCTCTATATTTGGAATGATAATCTGCTCAGACCTCTTGGCCTGGGTGGTAAGACATCCGTTAAAAGATGTTATTTGTGACGGTTCAAACTCTACGGCCTTCTTTTCTCCCCCAATTTTAGTAAAAAAGAAAAAGAATGATAATTGATAAATGTAAGGCTCCTTTAAAAAGCTTAACTTATTTTTGTAGTTTATATTTTTAAATATGCGAACTAGACTGCTCATATTCTTTTAAGCGTGTATGATTTTAAATCAGATTATTACAAGTGCTCTTCTAGATCTCAAAATTTTTTGTTATATGTTCAATGTTTTAATTTTTAAATAAAACTCCTCAATCTTTAAAAACATAAAAATTATAATATTTCGAACTTTGATGAATAAAAACATATATAAATAAAAATAAAATCAAATTGCAGCATCACCCTTTAATTCTGCAAAATTAAAGGAATTAGCTGATAAATATATGTTCAATAACAAAATTATGGTAAGAATTATTTAAAGAAAAAAAAGCCCAAAATAGAATTCGGGGGTATTATCGTCATTAATACTTTCACTCACTTCCTCACTCTCCGCACTCTCTCACAAAAATCGGGACATCACCTTGTTTCTCTATTATATTCTTCTCTTTCTTTCTTCTCTGCAACTGTAATCGAGCATCAACCAATAATAATAATAGTAATAATAAAAAGCTCCATTTTTATCGGTTCTTGTTCTCCTTAGAGATGAGCGTGGTGAGAGCTCAAGGAAACTGCGTAGCGATCCGTACAATCTATCCTTCTTCTACCGCTTCCATTACTAGATGCACTCACGCCTCTGCTTCTTCAGGTTCTCTTCTCTTCTTCTCGCTCTCTGTATTTGTAATGTGATTTGCGTTTGATTAATCTTTTACTAATCAAATTTGATCTTAATTGATCGCCGTCGTCGTTATCTGTTCATGAGATTGATTCAGTATGGTTTTTGTTTTACATTTGTAGATTTAACTCGTTTATACTCCGCTTTTATTGCTATTGAATATAAAGTTTTTTTTTTAGTTTGATTATTGTGTCACGTAAATAATAAAATATCAAAGCAACAAGAACAACACAGCAGAGCCAGAGCAGAGCCCCTGTTTGGCAGTATTTTTAATGTATTTTAATTTGTTAGAGTCAGAGTATGAGATTTAAAAAACCAAAAAAAAAGTGATATGCGACAAAGTTCTCACTCTATTGTGCATAAATTGATTGTTTCTTTAATATGGAATGCAAAATTGATAATTAAACTATTGAATTTAGAGGTGAACATTTTTGAATTGAAATTAGAATCGAGTATATAAATTTGGTTGATTTTATTTTAAATTTTAAAATTAAAATAATTTTGATTTGATCTAATTTTATTTAAAAATAAAAATTAGTTATTTTTTTACATTTTTTATGGTATGTCCAAATTGAATTGGATTAACTACAGTCCACTAGAATTTAAATACTGATAGTTTGGATAAAAAAATTAGTTAATTGAGTTAATCAAGTAAACTAAAATTATATTTTTATACTATTGAAAATATTAATATTTATATAAAGTAGCTACAATAAATAAAATAACCATTAAAATTCAGTTGATTTTGTTTTTGTACATATAAAATGCTTAATTGTTTATATAATTTTCATTTAAGTTAAATCAGTTTTAGTCTATTTTTAATGTTCTTAATGTTTTATTAATATTTGTTTAGAGGAAAATAAAATATTACTTAATTATTTTAATTATCTTTATGAGAGAAATTGTTGGCATAGTATTTCATTAATAATGGTTACTTATTATTTTTTTTTTGGACTTATTCCGGTAAGTTCATTTGTAGGAAAACTATATAATAAACTGATTTTTTTTTAAAAAAATTATCAAGGGTGTGCTGTGTGCTTGGTGTTAAGAGCTTACTATGAAGTTTTTGTTTTCCTTTTTTCTGCAATATGTGCTGGGGAGGTTTTTTTAACATAGAATTGAGGCCAGCTTTTATCGCAAAGGAAAATTTGTTAGGATTTCAGGGGTTGGGACCAAAAAGTGCCGTACACGGTTCAATTCCGTCATTATCCGTGTCCTATGTCGAAGTGGGTTCCGTATCCAATTTGGGTCATAGATCATTTAGGTCTACATCGACGGTCTTTGATTGGAGTTGTGGTCCAAGTGCACCGCTGGGCTTTGTAGGTATTAGGCCGAACAACCCAAGTTGGTATCCTAATCAATGGAGCTCCTATTCTACTCTTATATCTTCATTCATCTTGGATCCTTCTGCTGACAAGAACATGTCATTTCTTAAAGTTGAGCAATTGGCCAATTAGCACAATCTTATCTACCTGTTTCTGGATATATTACATGCAATAATCAAATTTACAACACATATTTTGGAAATATGTGCTGAAATGCATGACGCTCCAAATCGCTGTTTTGAAATGCATGCACATTCACATATTATAGATTAGTTATCACTGCATGGACAATGTATGTTTGAATGATTTCCAAATTCATGTCATGAGATACAATGGTCATTTCAATTACCATTGCATGTCTCATATCACAAAAGCTCTAAAACTATTAAATTCTATTGACATTTTTAATAATATTTTGCAGTTTCAAAAAACAAAGTTATTTTATTTGTCATATATATGGGCGGTGCTATTTAGCACAAAAAATATTACATAAAATTACCACAAAAATTAGTATGAAATGTTTGATATATGATTTGTATATTTGATTGACAGTTCACTAATTTATATAATGATTTTATTGGATTTTAATCTATATAATAATTGCTTTTTATATGATACAATGATAAAAATTTTAGAGATTAAATAAATTGTTAATTTTTGTGATATCTTATCTTAAATATAAAATTTTTAAAAATTCAAAATATTTTTCCATAAAAAATATCATATGTTCTGGGCTTGAAAGCTAATGAATGGTATTGACAAGGGTGAATGGGGCAACATGATACATTTGCATGCCTATTTTTGTAAGTTGGGGATAAGGAAGGCAACAAAGAAACGAAGTCAGCTGACTAGGATTTTTTCAGGTTACTCACCACCGTCTAGTCTCACGCACCTTGTAAGAGCGTGTAATACACTTTTCCGACCACATTGGATCAAGAGCTCACAGGATGCCATATGGTTTCCCATGTGGCCGGATTGTGGTCCCCATGTTTCCAGCTAAGCGCGTGTCTTCACTCTCTTAACTTTATATTTGTCGGGCAAACAACGACACCACATCATCACCTTAGTGAAAAAAAATAGAAGGAATCAAAACTCCACACTAGGCGCCAAAGTACCTAACTCTTGTTTATGTCTGGTATATTACAGCTTGTGGACAATAAACCCAAAAGCACTTGCTCTTTATTAATTAATCATACGTATAAAAATTATATTATCTACATCCATCTTCACACTGTAAGAAGAAACCTACCTGGTGAGGCACGTGACCTTTATTATCTTCATTCGCCTTGTCGGGTGGCCCTCTAGACCCCCTAACACTATTTTGGTGGCAAAATGATTTATAGTTAGAGGTTGAGACTTGAGACTATAGAGAGAGTGACCCATCTTTGTCCCACCCATCATCCCCATGTAAATGCATATATAGATTTTTTTTCTTGCAGCAAATCAGCTGTGAGAATTATGTTGAGCTTATCTGGACTCAAAGGCACCCGAATTTCTTCACATTTTGAGAAATATTTGCTAAAATGAAATTCCTTAGTTTGGTGATTAAACCAGGTGGCTAAAAGATTTGCCTTTGCACTGCTTTTTTGTGGGTTCTTTTTTTGAACCTTTCTATTGTTACGTTTTCACTTTAATTTTTTCTAAAAAAGCAGTGGAATGGCTAGAGAGTTTTGAACCTGAGAACATGAACGTTAATGGTTGTGTGTGGATTATTACGCAGATGATGCAACTTGTGGGACGCCAACTTGGATTGGTAAGGGTCTCACTTGTGTTTGCTTCAAGCGAAAAGGAGCTTATGAGCGGATTTGCATTAACTTGACACCTCATCAGGCAAGTACATTTATCATTCCAAGTATATTTAAACAAAATGTAAGAAAGAAGGGGGAAAAAAGATTAATTTGCTACGTTCTCCCATTCCTCTACGTCCAGCACTTGGGATCGCATCTGCCTTTATCCGTGCATTGGCCAAATTAATGAAGATGAGCACAGTGTTGCTCAAAGCATGGTAGTTTTAAAATGAAACTCGGAAACTTTGCTTGAACTGTATGCGTTTGATCAATCAAGGAGCTTTGTTCAGATCCTTGATGAAGCAAGGCTTAGTTGTTTTCATTTGGCTTGGCTGGCCCTTTTAACAAACTTTAACCTTTAAATTTGTATATATATATATCAGTTATTTGTAGTATTCAATTGAAGAGAATAAAAAAGATCATTTAACATGCTTACTCTGTATGGAACCTTTACTGTGAATTTCTACCTCCTTTCCCTCCTATCTCTCTCCTCGTCGGTATTGTTTTTCAAGGCATATTCTAGTTAGCTGAAGGCCACTTCCTCCCTGGGCTACTAATTTCAAATACCACACCTCATTTTGCGTAGTGCTGTCCAATTTTTTTAGTTGAGAAAGTAAAAATGGGCTCAAATTTCTAAGTTATCTCTGTTCTTATTTGCTTTCATTAATAAAGTATTCAAAATCTTTCAGGAGGAAAGATTGAAAAGATTGAAACACCGAATGAGGATATGTTTTGATGCTTCCAGGCCAGATCACCAGGTATGGACTCTCATTTTGTTATTCTAATAATTTTCAGTTTGCATTCCAATGGCTATACCTTAGTGAAACTTGCTAGTTCATGTTCATACTTTTTGAATTGAATTTCTGCATTTTAGCCAATGTACTATTGAGATTATTCTGGTTACAGGAAGCTTTAAGAGCGCTATGGTCAGCCACATATCCTGATCAGGAGCTTCATGGATTGATATCTGATCAGTGGAAAGAAATGGGATGGCAAGGAAGAGATCCATCTACTGATTTCAGGTTTTTTTTTCCCACTGTTTATCATACACACACACACACACACATATATATATATTTATTTATCTGTATCATACATGGGATTCTTTTAATTTGTGTTGCACAATTTTTTCCCTGATAAACAGAGGAGCAGGCTTCATTTCTTTGGAGAATCTTTTATTTTTTGCCAAAACATTTTCGGTAAAACCCTACCTCCGCTGTCACCTCAAAAATATGTTTTTGAACAAAAGAAACAAATGTAAGGCTGCAAATCTTTTTATGTGTTGGCTGATTACTTGCATCCACGTTGCTTGTTGTAGGCATCATTTCAACGTTTGTTAAAAAAGCAGGCAGGAAAGCGATCTGCCTGGGAGTATCCATTTGCTGTTGCTGGCGTAAATATCACTTTCATGATCATGCAAATGCTAGATCTTGATGCCTGTAAGTGACTGACAGAAGACACTTTAACTTATGATTAGCATTTCTCTTCAATTATTTAACATCTGCAAACTGTCTTTGTTTTAGCCTAAAGTACAGTTATTTTTCTAATTTTTCCAACCCATTCATGTGCAGCCAAACCCAGGACATTTGTTAGATCGGTTTTCTTACAGATGTTGTCAGGTATGAACTAGCGATTCATTGAAATAGTCATTTTTTTTAAATTTTTTCCTGAAGTTGCAATATCATAGCTACTCTAGAAACTACTCGGTGACATTTGCTGCATGTTTTCCGTGGTGCTTTGTTCTTTTTCAGAAAATGAATGGACTTTTGACTTGCTTTACTGTGTGGCTTTTGTGGTCATGGACAAGCAATGGTTAGAGAAGAATGCAACATATATGGAGTTTAATGTGAGGATCCCCTCTGCTCCACCTTTTTTTTTCTTTTGGTTCAGACCAGAAAAATATATACATCTTACGATTTTTTAAAGTAAGTTGTTGAAGTAAATCTATTGTAATCAAATGATAAAATATGTAGGACGTGTTGAAATGCACTCGGGCTCAGGTGGAAAGAGAACTTCTAATGGATGATGTCCTGCGGATTGAAGACATGCCTTCATACAGCCTTCTCCATTAGCAAAAACAAACTGAGGTTCTGTTTGGTTAGTTTGCTTTTTCTTGTCTTTTGCTATTGCATTTTACAATTGCCAAAAAGACAGTTCAGGCAAGTTAACCAAATGAAGCCTAATACTTAGTCTAGAGTGGTTCACACATCCGATGTCTTAGTTGTAGTTTTAAAGCTGTACAATCCCTCCTTTCTGTTTAACATTCTCGGCTCCGCCTAAATTAATCCCCGAAACTAATTGTTTGGATGCTTTACCAAAATTTGATGAACTGTAACTACTCCATTTTGTTTTAAAGATGTAAGAGGTGAGTGGAAGACAGGAAAAAGAGCAGAATGCCTAGTAGGAATTTGGAATTTTTTTTATTTGATGTTCATGGAGTGATGGTAGAGTAGCATATGGTAGCATCAATAAACATGAGATTTTACCAGTCGAAGTGTTTTATCAACCCTGAAGAATATTGTTCATTTGGAAATAATCAGATATACATCTATCACAATTCAAAAAGATTACAAGCAAAGCAACAACCCAAACGATTTTACAAAGTAAACTAGATACAAGGGGAAAATTTCGTTTCTTACATTGTAATTATAACGGGAAATTGGCAGATTAAGTTTCTTATGAACATTAATTCTTGCTCATAATTATCGATTCAACAATCGAAGCTTCTCCGTTGGAATGTAGTTGCAGGTGAGCATATATCTGAATTCTGAAACCATTTTGATATTTACTACCGTTTGTCCGAAACGAAAAAAAATTATTACAGATAAATTTCAGAATCCAGATTCTGAAACTCCTCCGACCAATATATCCTCAAAGGACATTAATCTCCCAGGATTGTCATTTAGTTCCATACTCTGGAGAGGGAGGCGCCATAGTCCCCCTCACCATCGACGTAGTTCCGCCCCCTGGCTTGGGAGATCTATGGTTTTGAACATTATTTACAGACCAGTTGTGGACACTTATCTTTCATTGTTTGGCGAGGGAGGCGCCACAGTCCCCCTCACCATCAACGTAGTCCCGCCCCTGGCCAAGGAGATCTATGGTTTCGAACATTATTTACAGACCAGTTGAGGACATTTATCTTTCCTACCGGGTCAACAAGTCAGATCATCAGTATTGGGTTCTTACACACTACTGGACTTTACTTGAGGTAGACACTTTACAGCCATGTTTTTTTTTTACTGCATCCAGTATCAGATATTCCGTAGGATTCGATTAATTCAAATTTGACTTGGATAGGACCCCAAAAGACGGTAAAGGTCTCCCCATAAATATTTAACGATAACTATGTTTTTCTTTTAATTTCATATAACTTGGTCTTTGACTTCATGTATTAAACCTTTATATTAACCAGATCAGAAGAAATTATCAAATCATAACTCCTTTCCAATAAAAAATCATATGACCTATTAATTTGAAAAAAAAAAACTGCAGGTCAAGTAAATCTTAATCCACAAGCTTGTTCAGCTGCTACATAACAGTGGAGGGGAAAAAAAAGGCAAAAGATAGGGTTCTTTATGCTTATGCTTTTTTTTTTTTTTTTTTTATCTTTATTATATGACAACTTATTAGTTCTTGGTTCCTTCTTTGATGGGTAATGCCATGGGATGGTTTGGTCTTTGACACACTCTAGGTATCATATCTTCTGCTTCCTTCCATCTCTTCCCACCTATACCTATACTATTCATTCCTTTTATCATTGCATCCATGTGGGTAGAAAAAGACTGCCTACCAATTATGTAATTGGCTTCTAGTTTTTATCTTTTTTTGTATTTAGGAGTCTCAAATATTGTTGAAAATGGTAAACAAGGTGGAGGGGTTCTCTTGAAAATGATTCATTACCAATCCTCCTCTCATCATCACATGATTGACAGGTTTCATTAAACTTCAATAAAAAAACAGAAAATACAATTTTCCTTGCTAAAATGCAATTTGTTTACTTTTCACTATTTTAAGAGTAAAATACTAATAATAATAATAATAGCAATGTTATTTTGTTATATGATAAAAGAATTTGAAAAGTGAATCAAGACATGTAGATCACCACACCATAATGCAAACACCACCATGAACACATAAAATATGCCAATATTTTCAAATAATTGTTTTTTAGTATGTATTTACTTTCTAGTAATAGTTGAAAAATGATTAAAAGCGCACCTTAAAAAAAACAAAAACAGCAATCAATCAAATCCCATTGTACCTCAGCAAATCGTAATCCATTAATTGCCTTTCTTGTATGACTATGGCAAACGATTTATATAATGAAATTTTCATTTAATGACTCATTGATTATATGCAGGAGTTGATAACTGATTTACATGTATTCAAATGCTACTCAATAAAGCAAAAAAATTATTAGCCATGTCCAACTTGACAGCTCCACATTAAGGGTATGTTTGTTTCACTTTGAACACGAAAATGGACATTTAAGAAAATAAAAGCATTACAATATATATATATATATATATATGAGAAAAACACATAAAAACATAAAAAAATTTCCTAAAATATAACTAGATTTTGCGTGTGATACAATTAGAACTCATTTAATTTTTTCCCCTCCTCTCATGTCTATACTCCAATTATAGAAATTTTTTTTTTCCTATAAAAATATTATAAAAGATTTGAATCCTTGGTATCAAACTAAGAAACTTCTATTTCTATGTACTTTATTTCGTTCCCATGTTATGAGTGAAACTGGCCTAAATTCCTCATGGATTGCTTAGAAATGAAGTTCACTCAAACACTAACTAGAGAAAACACTGGTACGCTGCCCAATAAGCAAAATACAACAATGAATAAGATACTCCAACTTCATATATGCAGCAAAAATAAAAAATAAAAGGAAAAGGTTTGATGTCCCAAGTTTGAGTTATAGGAGAGTGAAAGATGGAACCTGGGGATCAATACTTAATATAGGAATAGCTGATCCTTGAACCCAAAGCTTCACTGTTACCAAACTCTGTAGCCTTTTCTTTTAAGCAATTACTCACACCAAAGTTCTTGCCCATCATTCTCCCTTTTTATCCTTTTTTCTCTTCCTCTGTCAGTAGAAGTTGCTTAGCAAAGAACTCGAACCCAATGCTTTCAGCGGCCAGCAGACCCAATATCTGTCACACACTGCAGACATTCTAGTAATAATCCAAGTAGCAACACAAGTTTCAGCCACACTGAAGGGGGCCATCAAATGGGTTCGTTCCAATCACCGGTTGGAATGCGAAGCTCTGCATTGTTAGAAACATCATGTGGATATTTACTTCAAGAATTGCAGGTAAGAGTATTAATGAATGTAAATTATGCATGAATAATGGGTGTATTTTGTTTTCAATCTCCTTTCTTTCTTCCTGATTCCAAACAGATAATCTGGGATGAAGTTGGTGAAGATCAGTCTCAAAGAGAGAAGGTTCTCCTGGATTTGGAACAGGAGTGTTTAGAAGTTTATAGAAAAAAAGTTGACAGTGCAAATATTTCAAGAGCTCGCCTGCACCAAGAGTTAGCAGAATCTGAAGCAGAATTTACTCACCTCCTTCTGTCACTTGGTGAAAGATCTCTACCTGGACGGGTAAGTTATGCATCTCTATCAGCTAGTAATTTAAGCATTAGAATTTTCAGGATCCTTCAATAGTTGGCAATCAACGTCTATTAAAGAAATATAAATATATAAACAATGAGCAGAGCTGTAAGAATAACTATAAGCAACTAATAAGAAGTCATATGCACACATCATCTAGTATGCAATTTTGGCTACAAAGATCATCTGTAGCAAAACTTTTGAGAAAGCCACTTCTTATGGTGCAATCATCCATAGTCTACGGATGATAGCATGGTAGAATGCTGAGTTTTAAAATATGCTCATCTCAATACGTGATGTTCTATTTGATCAACTCATTCTGATATACTGACTGTGATTCATATCGTCTGTACAGCCAGAAAAAATGTCAGGGACACTAAAGGAGCAGCTAGATGCAATCACCCCAGCATTGCGAGAGATGCGGTTAAGGAAAGATGAAAGAGTGAACCAGTTTCGAGCTGTGCAAGGGCAAATTCAAAAAATTTCTGCAGAAATTGCAGGTCAATCAGTGTATGATGACTCGATAACAAATGTCACAGTGAATGAAAATGATCTTTCACTAAAGAAACTGGAGGAATACCAGATTGAGCTACAAAGACTCCATAGAGAAAAGGTAAAAGAAGTGGTTAATTATTGGTTTAAGGAATCATCGGTTAGGTACTAACTAAATCCTCTTCCTTTACTGACTTGAAAGAATGACAGACTCCAGCAAGTGGAGACATATATAGACACAATCCACAAACTGTCCATTACATTAGGAATGGAATCATCCATGATCATAACAAAAGTTCATCCAAGTTTGAATGAGTTGTGTGGAATATCCAAAAACATAAGTGACAGTATTTTGGCCAAGCTCAACAGCACTGTTGAATCGCTCAAAGAAGAAAAACAAAAGCGACTTGAAAAGGTGAATCTTACTAATGCTGCCGTGCTAACTTTATGTTTTGCAGACCTTGGCCAGAATTTTTGGTGATAAATAAATACAAGTAGCAACAATGACAGATAATAAGCAATGTGAAAGATGAGAATTTACCAAAACGGTTATAAAGCATTTTAATTCATTGGTTTGGATGCTAAGTTTTTTCATGCTACAATAATCATATTTCCTTTAAGAAACAAATTGCCTGTACGATGAAGGAATTCAATGACATATTTGTTATGAATGAGGCAGCTTCATCATTTAGGAAAAGCATTAACAAATCTGTGGAATCTTATGGGCACAACTTATGGAGATCGCCGGCAGTTTTCCCATGTCACTGGCTCGCTATCCCTCTCATCATCCGAAGTATCAAATCCTGGGAGCCTTACCCTCAATATAATCCAACAGGTAAGTGTATAAGACGATATACCTGTTTAAGATGATCACACAAAAAAATCAGAAACAACTGAAATAGTAGCTATATAAACTGTTTCAAGGCGGAAGCAGAAGTTAAGAGACTAGATCAGTTGAAAGCAAGCAAGATGAAAGAGCTCTTCTTCAAAAAGCAGAAAGAACTAGAGGAAATATGCAATAAATCACATATGGAGATCCCATCGCGATCAGAGATGGATAATATAATCAACCTTATAAATTCAGGTAGGATTGGCTAAATCTTTTATTAGGATTATCCTTTGTTACTCTTATTTAAACTATACTTGTCCACATTTTGACACATGAAAAAGGGGAGATTGACCACACCGATCTCCTCATGAGCTTGGATGAACAGATAATAAAAGCAAAAGAAGAAGCCTCTAGCAGGAAGGAAATAATGGAAAAGGTTGAAAAGTGGATGCTAGCTCGTGATGAGGAGCGCTGGTTAGAAGAGTACAGCATGGTTAATTTCTTACTGATTCATCTAAATGATTTATTGGCTTCTGGCGTTCTCTGTATCTGCATCGTATCACATATTCCATGATATTTTCAGGATGAAAATCGATATACAGTTAGCAGAGGTGCACACAGAAACCTGAGACGTGCAGAACGTGCCCGAATAATAGTCAACAAAATCCCAGGTATGATGGATAGTTTAGCAACTTACAGAACCCCCTCCAGAGACAATTACATTAGTTATCTAATCATGTCAAAAGGAAAAAGTAAAAAAAAAAAAAGAAGTAAAAAAAAAAAAAAGAAGGAGAAGGGAGAGACTTTTGAACTATGTGATGATCAGGCAGTTTGATGACAAAGTTTATAGTGCAAAGCCTTTGATATTCTAACTTGCAGCTAATTAAACTCAATGTCAAATCTTATTGCATCAGCAATGGCTAAATATAGTAACAACTGATGATGTAGGTTTAATGGCTTCACTTATTACAAAGACCAGGAATTGGGAAGAAGAAAGGAACAAAGTATTCTTATTTGATGATGTAAGTTAATTTCTTACTCAGGCTTATATTAATAAATACTCTTTATTTTGCTTGTATAATACTAAATACTAAACCTACATTGACCATACAAGCAAGCTCTAGAAAAGAATTCTCAAGTTACTATGTATTTCTTTATACATTGTAAATTTCCTTGCAAACTAAACTAACAGTTACACAAATGGTTATCTAGGTACCTCTACTGGCAATGTTGGAAGAATATAACATGTTAAGGAATGAGCGAGAGGAGGAAAAGCAAAGACAAAGGGTTTGTACTATCTGAAACTATGTTAGCAAGAGATTGATACCTTACCATAAGAATGCATAGATAATATTATTTCTAATCTCTTTGATAACAAACATGCGAACTTAGCCAAAATAGTAACGATAACAAACCACAGTCAATGATGATGTCCATATCGTTACCTCTTTCAGAGAATTTCTCTTTTGCCTCACAGGAAATGAAGAAGGTGCAAAGCATGCACCAAGTATTAGTTGAGCCAGATAATGCATTCGGATCATCCAGGCCAAGTACCAGTAGTCGACGCCTTCCAAACAGGAGCTTGAATGGAGGCTCAAGCAATGCAACCCCTTTAAACAGAAGACTTTCTCTGAGTATCCAACAATTGGGAACCAACAGCATCAATTCTGCAACTCAAGGCATATCATTCATAAAGGAACAAAAGAAAATGCAAGGACAGAAAGTGTTTGCTCGACAACCAGGACTTGCTTCTCATCTTCGAGATGAAACAGCTTCAGTAGTCTCAACATTTTCTGGCCCTATATCTCCCTAAATGTCGAGTCACATAATTTATCTCTACAACATGCATTGGGAAATCATAAAGCCATAGAGCTTAGGTCCACAATATAACAGAATTTGCATGCAAATAATCAAACACATCACATCAGTTTGAGAAATTATTTGTGTATCTATAATTGTTGTCTTCATCCTGTTGTAAAAACTACAGCTCACCAATAAATTAAATCTATATTTACATGTAAGCATGCTCTGTTCTCCTAATCGATCTTATCAAAGCTGCATAAACCACAGTGAATAACAATTTTGATTTTCAGATTACATCAAGAATTCATTTGTTAGCAAATCAATTTCTTAGTAGATTAACGAGCTATATGCACAACAGCACAAGTATGGCTGGTGACGGCATTTCCTAGCATACACTTCAATTTAAACCCTAAAAAACTTCACCAAACATGAACTATCAGGTATTTTGATAAACAATGAATCCTATTTTGAACCTTATCGAGCACGAAGATTGCAATTATAATTCACTTGAATAGCCAATAATTCACATTTAATAAACCCTAATCTTTTCAATTGCAGCTAAACAAAGCATTAAGAGCAGGTTAGACAATATGATAATTTGAATCAGTATTTCACGAATAATTTCACAGCACCGAATCAGTGAATTAACTCGAAAACAGTCAAATCTCCTGGTACAACTTTATCTACTAATTTTTTAGCGACAAAATGAAAAAAAAAGTGACATTCAGTTATCATTTATCTGAATCGGAGCTTCGTTTGCCGATTTAGCAAAGAAATCATCGATGCGGCGAGTGCCAGGCGGAGCAGGCTTATCGGCGACGAGACGAGAACGATTCTTCTCAGCTGACGGTTTATCGGATGACTCAGTAGGAGGAGCAGGAAGCGAATCGAGAAGGAAATCACTAGTCGGCTGGTGCCTCTTAGCTGCAATTCGAATGTGATCGAGTTTGATAATCTTCCGCTTCTTCTCGGCGGCAACTTCTGCCGATTTCTCCGCGAGCAATCTGAGAAATAACTCCGTTGATCGGGAGATAAGAAATAGAGCCTCTGATGTGACTTTATTCACGATCTTCTTAACCCGACCTGTTGGGAATTCGGGTCGGCTCGTCTCTTCTACGCTATCTTCTTCCGCCCATCCCTAACTTCACATACGCTTCCAATAAAAACGAGAACCAATGTGGTTACGGACTCAACCTGAGTCACCGCACACCGCCTTGCAACGCTAACATTCCAGCTCCGATCGGCATCCACGCATAGAACAAGTAGCATCGCCAACTTCAAATTTTGCGGCGGAAAAATGTCTCGCAAGTAAGTTAATTACTGACCTTGTTAAATTACAATTAGTATCATCATCATCATCATCATCAACACATGCATGAACATCTAAGGCTGAATTATGGATTACGATAGGAGGGCCTCTGTTAATCGTCCTCCGACGCCTGTTGCTGACCAAGTTCATGCTTATCCAAGCCAAGAAGTTAGCCTTCAAGAAACCATCAATTGCAGAGTAATTTTCTCTCTCTTTTGAGCTCTTTTTTTTTTTTTTTTGGCTTAGAAAGAATTGTATTAGTTTTTACTGAAATTGAATTCTGGTTGTGTATGTAGTTGATTGAGAGTGGAGAGAAAGAGCGATTGAAGGAGCTTCTGAGGGAAAGACTCATAGATTGTGGTTGGAGGGATGAGATGAAGGATCTCTGCAGGTTTTTTATTTTTATTTTTTTATGTTTGTTTAGTCGGTGTTATTGTCATTGTATGATGATTCTTGCATTTTTTCAGAAATTAAATCAATATTTGAGAAGAAACGGTTTCATGAACTGATGTGTGATTAAAAATTGTAAATTTGTATTTAAAAGAGCTGAAGTTACTATTTGTTTAGCTGATTCTTGAACTAAGAACAATGGATGGTTCCGATTTTGTGTAGATCATGTTTTTCTGTTGCTTTTTAAGTTTAAATTTTCATGTTTTATTGAATTGCAAATCTCTTCTTGTTGGCTTGGTTTGTATTTCTCTAGCATGGCCTATATGCTTGTGATGGATCTTGTATTGTTCATTCCAATAACATTTGAAAAATCTCAATTGAACTCTTTCTTTAAGGGCTTTTACAAGGAAGAAAGGAAGGGAAAATGTTACAGTTGATGACCTTGTACATGTCATTACTCCAAAGGGCAGAGGTGGGTATATCTGATTATATCTTGTATCTCTTTATGAAACTTATTCAGATTTGCTTACAGATTCATTTACAGCTTTCAGACTCTGCTTCAGTTGTGATTTTTATGTCATAATCTTAGTTTCTTAATGGAAGCATTTTTGTTTGCAACCATCATATGAGTGACTCTTCAGTCATTTGTCCTTTTTTTTCAATTTATTTCCTAAATTAAGAGAGGCTTGAATGATAAAAATTATCTTTTTATTTTTTTGTGGTGTGTGGGGGACATGGCTCATAATTGCTCAATATGTCAACTATGTGACGGACGTTAACCATTCCTGATGCTTATAATATGAGTGTGGCATCCTAATTGGAAGTAAATTTTCTATATCAGTTGGACATTATTGAAATGAAGCTGCTCACCATTTTTAAGTTATCAGTTGTAGAATTAAAAATGGGTGCATATTGGTTTACAAATCTCATATAATATATATATATATATAACCAGAACTCAGCAAATTCTATGCCCCTTTTTTTTTTTTTGTTGAAGTTGGCCATAAAATTCCCATCCCTAATCCTTGTGTCCTCCTCAGGTTTTCATTTTTATTAGCAGATTGATGTCCTCATTTACATTTAAAATTGTCATATCATTTGTAAACCTCGAATTGTTAATTTCATTGATGTCATTGTATTTCAATTCTATTAAAATAATTCTTACTTTATTCTCCTTAACTTCACATTAATTGAGCGTCATCTTCCCACACAGCTATGCCTCAAGATGGCATCTTTCTGGTCTGTTTGACTTGGAGGTAGCAGTAAAAAGCCCTCTTTAAGCTTCTTCTCCAACAGTCATTCTCTCCTTGACTGGGTATTTTGATCTTGCCATTTGTTCCTGAATACAACTTTGCATTGGTAGGCACCATGTGTAGTACATAGTAAAAGCACGAGGCTTCAAGTATCGAATTCTCCATGTTTCTATGGTAATTGCTTAAATTTTTCATCTTTCTCTGTCAGAACTAAATTCTGGTAAACGGGTATCTCTTATTCTGTCTTTCTGTCATTTTCTTAATCATCTTTTTCAGTATCAAAAGCTTTGATCATCTGTAGCCGAGACTCAGATCGGTTTTTGCTTTCAAGT
>CATIWM010037399.1:0-16716 GCA_949671775.1 Mallotus repandus | reverse complement strand
TTTAATTTTAAATTAATTTTTGATTATAGAATTTCAATTGCAAGATTAGAGATTTGGGTATTTATCTTAGATTCAACTAAGTGATTAATTTTTAATTTTCAAGTTTAAGGCTTAGTCAATATTTTAATTGAAGAGTAAATTAAGAAATTAATATTTTTTTTAACATCATAAAAGTGAATTTTCATATTTGTTTTCTTACTATTTTTAGTGTATATAAATACTATTTAAAACATGTTAATATAAATATGTATGTATATTTGAATTGGGTATTTATATGAATTTTTATTTTAGAAATGATTATCTTGAAATAAAATTTATTATGAATTTTTATTTTAGAAATGCTTATCTTGAAATAAAATTTATGAGTATTATTATTATTATTATTATTAATCGTTGTAAAAAAAATTAAAAAAATTAATGGGTATTTATGTTGGGCTTTATGGATAGCTTATACTAAATTAGTTTTTAAACTCTATTAAACATTTGAGAATTTTTGGGAGGCATTTATACATACCGAAATGCTACAGAAATTTTTAATAAAATAAGTAGAAATTTTCTCGCATTAACTCGTATCATCACTCGTTTGCATATCATATAGATTATAGTGAATTTTAGGTTTAGGCTTGAATTTATTGTAGTAATTATATGTCCTTATTTAGGTAAAGGACCATCTTCTAACGTAGACCATAGGGCAGTGCCTTCTGAGTAGAATTATCTCTTGTTTGAACCAGGTGAGTGGATAATGGTATAAGATTGTAGTTTTAAATCTACTACATATATGTTTGCAAAATGAGTTTTATTCAAACTCTCTTTTATTTGGTGATTGCAAAAGTGTATTTTCTAGTAAATTGGGAACATATAATGTCACTTTAGTTTTGATGCTATTATATGAGAAATGAGTTTAAATGATGTTTGGATAAATGTATGCACTCAATGATGTTGCCTATGAAATCACACCTTGAATGTCAGGTGCTTAAATGAAATATATTATTGCCCTTTTAAGGGTATTGTCTTTGCACATGCGTATGATGAGGATTTGCACTTGGGGTTGCGAGGTGAGACATTCAGCGCCCAGAGTTGGTAGAGATTTCTAGGTCACAGCCAATAGTGTATATGTACAAGTATATGATTGATGATTTGGCTATGAATTTCTTGGTTTAAATTAAAGTTAGGCCTAATAAATGAGTTGATGAAATGTGATTGCTCAAAAATCTAGTTTGATGAACTATTTCTTACTTTAGTGAATTTATTATGTTTTAAGTGATATGATATATTTTCAGTTGATTTTGTACGAATTGAATTATTAACTTATTGTATGTTCCCCTTTGTTATACTTATATCCTCTCATTGAGTAGTCGGGCTCATCCTCTTCATTTTATCATTTTTCAGACTCTTTGTAGATAAATAAAACATTGCGCAACATAGTTCGCATGTGCTCCTCGTTTGTCAGCTTTAGTAGAGGTTGAGCCAATAACAAACTCTTGTTATTTTGGATAAATGTTGCTTAGACTAGCCTTAAAGGCTAATGTACAGTTATAAATAGTTACTCTTAACTGAATCTTGTGTATAGTAAGTTTGTAATAATATCTTATAACATTATGTTTATAGTGTTTTTGATTGTTCCAAAAGTTTGAGTTTATAGTCATACTTATCCTTGTGATAGAGGATGGGGTGTGACAGTCCACCTATTCCAATGATTGGAATAAAAGACACATTTCCGTCTTTCAACAATAACAATTTCATCGCCTTCTCCTCGTCATCCTTCCTTCCAAAGATTTCTGATTCAATAATGAAAGGGCCTGTTTCTCTTTTATCAGATTGCACGGTGGCTGTATTATCTTGTCTTAGATTTAACATATAACACTCCATAGCTATTGTTTCCAGTTCTTGAAACATCATCCTCACCTCGTGTGCTTCCAATTTGATTTGTGTTACTTTAAAGAATCCAAGAATTATGTGGCTCCTGCTCGTTAAATCTTCTTGAAAGAGCTGTAAGCTTGTCAAATATATTTTTAACATTATAAGCTGCATTCTTGAGTTTCAACAACCAAGTCTTGATAGCTTTATTGGTTACCTGTCGATCTTCAGCATCTTCAAGTACAACCTGAGCCATTAAAAAGGCGTGTTTCAAGTTGTGAAAATTGTCACTGAGACCAAACAGGTCACCAAGCCTTTGAACAACTGGAGAAGCCACTCTGTCAAAAATTACCTGTAAAATTGGAGATAGAACTATATCTGCAATTTTAGGTGCACAGACAAGAATCAGAGAAGTAAATGTGAGGAAGTAAAATTTTCTGATCAAAAGAAGCATTATGAAACTGAAATGTTTTAGGATTTTTCAAGGGCCAAAATGGTGGAGCCAGTTGTATTTTGTTTTTAATATTTCATTCGGATAACTTACCTTGTCATGCCTTGAATTTATCTACATATAAAATTATTGAAATTGTTTTAGTTGCCCAATATAATACTTTGTATGTTCACGCAAGACAAAACCTATTCATAGTTCAACTCTTGAGTAGCACAACATTTTCTATCACCATGAACTTCTTCATGTAATTTATACTCTACAGGGAATATAATCCTATGCTACTTGTGAACAACAGTCCAAAAGTAGCATAGGATTATATTTGCTATACCGCTGTATGTGATTATAATGAGCATTGGAGTTGCTGCTCGTTGGAGTAAGGTCAAAGCAGAACATATAAGCTAACAGGTAGCAATTAAACACATATAATTGAAACTGAAGTTTAGAGTTCTGAATCCAAATGTAGTTAAATATTAATATCTGATTCACCTTCTTGAAGGGCTTACCTCTGGCTATCGTCAGGTATTCCAAATTGCATCCAACTTGTAAGTCTTCTCATATTTGTCATGCCATATCTTTCTATGTATGCAACTGCTGTTGGAAAAAATAGGCCATGTACAATCCAACAAATCCCTTCATCTACCAAGATCAAAACTTGAACAAAAATACTTGAAAAATAAAAGAGAAAACACAAAATAATTTAACGTGGAAAACTCCCAAATTAAAGAAAAACCACGAGCTTTGTCAAAAGAAAATCGAGAGAAAAATATTCACTATATGGAAAATTATTATAACCACCGTACAAAATATTTAACTCTCACTCACACCCAAAAGCTCAAGTATACACCCAAGAGAATATCCCATAAATTCTCTACTAGTATAGCTAATAGCTTCAATGGTATACCAAATACTACATGGTGATTGACATACTTACAAAGGGAGGGGGAGGAGTCCTTTTATAGCCTAAGGACTCCTCCAATTTCTACAACAAAACAATGTGAGATTTTTGCCAAAACCAAATAAACCCCCTTCCTTCTCTTCTTTTCAATGTAGGATAAACATTCCCACATCCATCTTTTAATTTTTTTTTATCATATTTCAACAATCTCCATTATGATTAAAAAATTAAAAAAACAACAACTATCTTAATTACACCATCAGCTATGACAGTCACAATTCTAAAAACAAGCATTGTCATACTCCACCATAAGAGTATACACACTTGGAATTCACTAACTTCAAAAATTTTAACCTCGACCAGTTCATGTCGAAAAAACTACTAATAATTTATGGTGCAACTTCCAATGTTGACTTACTAGGAAGTTCATTAGCCATCGACATTAATTCCACCACACACCTTGCATCAAATGTCAGCTAATGCTCGTGTGCAAATTGTGGACCTGTTAGCAGTAACACTGTAAGCACCCAATTTTGAGATGACTATAGTATGGATGCGACAGAGGACCCGATGATGAAAATTGACTGTGAAATTGTATTTATTGGTTTTAAACTAAATTGTAAATTATTTTTAGGAACTATTTTTTTTAAATTTATTTATTTATTATTATTATTATTATTATTATTTTGTATTTAAAATTAATTAAAAAATTAAAAAAAGAGAAATTTAAAAAAAATAAATAATAAGTTTAAAAAAAAAGAAAGTGATGAATGGGCCAAATGGAAAGAAGAAGATGGCCATATGGCCTTCTTTCCTTGCTATTTCCCTTTTTTTAATTAATTAATTAATTCATTATTAGATTATGATTAGGTTATTTTGATAAATATTTTTGTTTTATTAGATAAATGTGTGGATAAATTTATTTTTTTTGGATAAATAACAAAAGTAATTTATTTTATTTTATTTTTATCCTGTAATCAGATTAGGGTTACAGGATTGTATCTATATATATACGTATTTTTCTTTTCACAGGAAGGGTTTTTTTGTTCTTTTTTCTCTATTTTTCTGATTCTTAGCTGTCAACTAAAAACACACCCACTCTTCTTTAATTTTCACATACTTTTTTCAAGTTTTAGCTGGTAATCAGATTCAAATAAATCAAAAATCACAGACAAACACAACAAAAGCGACAAACTTTCATCAATGATTATTACATTTTGAGGGAAATTAATACTGCATCCATCAAATTAGTTCTTTTTCTACTCCTTTCTCTTTTTATTTTGTCTGATTATTTTTATTCCATTTAATTTTGATTTGATTTGATTTAATTTTTATTTTTATGTTTTTACTTACTAATCCTTATTTATCTTTTGTGTTTATGATTATGGATGAGGTGATTTGAATCTACTGTGGAGAATAAAACCTATGAAGATCCATGGAATGCCATAGATTAAATTTTGTATTTGAACGTAGTTTTAGGGTTTTTTTATTCATTCATTTTCTAATTTTATTTTGTATTTTATTTTTTGGGGTTGCAATTAATTTTAATTTTTGTTCTCAGTAGATCATTGTAATAGCCCCGACAGTGGGAACAGTGCAATCATGTGTATAGCATGTGTTTTTATTTAAATTAATTGGTAAGTAAATTAGGGTTTCATTTGGTAAATTTAATTAAAATTAATGGTGGCTTTAGATTAATTTTAGGTTGTATGTAATTAAAATTAGGGTTAGAAAAATCATATAATTTTTATTTTTGATTTATTATTTTTTTATTTTTATTATTTGGGCTTGTTTTCTAATTTTTATTGGTTTTGGGCCCCAAGCCCATGTGTAGGTTTTAACTCACTTAATTAATAGGCTTTAAAATTTGTTTTAGATTTAATTAAAAACAATTTAGGCCCATTTAGATTAATTTAGACTTTAGGCCCACTTTATATAATTTAAAATAAATTTAAACTTAGCTCAGCCCATTAAAACATTTCTTTCAAAAATAAATAGATTTAAGATACTTTCATTTAAATTAAAATAAGTAGAATTAAACCCATTAAATCAAATCCATTTTTTAAATTTGGTAGACCTAGGCCCACTTTTAGAATTAAAAATAAATAGATTCAGGTTCACTAATATAATTGAAACATAGGCCCACCTTTAGTTCTATTTCACTTGTAAATAAAATATGTAGATTTAGCTAACTTAAAATTAAAATCAAATATAGTTTGGATTTAGGGACGTTACGCTTTGAATGCATTTTTTATGTGCTTTTTCATGGATTGGTTGCCTTCGGGTTAGATGGATGTTCAATTAGGGTTTAATGAAATTGCATGTAATTAGGAAATAAGATAGTAATTCATAAAATAATTCTAAATGAACACAAGACTAAAAGAAGTTGGTATTCTGTATCCAGAACTCCTGGTTGTGGTGCTAGCTTGTATTACAGAATCGAGTTACCACCACTCTCGACCCAGTTATTACCCTGCGTGACGACTCCTCATCTCCACGCCATGTCTTTGTGACAGTGGTTAGTGTGTTCCCTAGAGCCTTGAGCTCAAATAGTGTTGTAGTTGCAATAAACTTGGGCGTGCGCTGAACCCCGCCGTCTATAGTACCTTCACCATAAGAATTTCTTTAGTACACAGTTGGCGAACTTGTCGATCTACGATCGCCACTGGGTATTCTTCATATATCAAATCTTCACTGAGCTCCATTGTTTGTGGCTGAAGAATATGTGAAGGATCGGAGACGTACTTCCTCAATATGGAAACATAGAAAATTGGATGAATTCGTGATAACTTTGGTGATAACACCAGTCTGAAAGCCATATCACCTACCCTTGAACGGATTTCAAAGGGTCCAATATATCTTGGAGCTAACTTACCCTTCTTATTGAATCCCATTACTCCCTTCTTATTGAATCCTATTACTCCCTTCTTATTGAATCCCATTACTCCCTTCATTGGAGATACCTTGAGAAATACCATATCTCCAACAGAAAATGATTCATCTTTTCTCTTAGGATCAGTATAGCTTTTCTGTCGACTAAAAGATGTCTTCAACCTCTGTTGGATGAGAGGAACTTTTTCAAAAGTCGCTTGCACTAATTCTGGGCCTGTCTCCAATTTCCCAACACAGAGGTGATCTACACTTCCTTCCATACAACGCTTCATATGGAGCCATTCCAATACTTGCATGATAACTATTGTTATATGTAAATTCAATTAAAAGCAAGTGTAAAGTCCATTGACCACCAAAGTCTATCACACACATTCTCAACATATCTTCTAATGTATGAATGGTCCTTTTTGATTGACCATCCATTTGAGGGTTAAATGTCGTACTGAAGTCAAGTCTCGTACCTAATGCCTTATGCAATTCTCGCCAAAAGTCTGATGTAAAAGTTGCTACTCTATCTGACACTATACTTTCTGGCACCCCATGAAGGTAGATAATTTAGTTGGTGTGCAACTTTGTTAACCTGTTAGTATAATATGTCTTCTTAATTGGCAAAAAGTGAGCTGACTTGGTTAGCCTATCAATTATCACCCAAATAGCATCATAACCTCCAGTTGTACGAGGTAATCCAGTCACAAAATCCATAGCAATCATATCCTACTTCCATTCTGGGATAGGCAACTGTTGCAACAATCCGAAGGGCCTCTAATATTCTAATTTCACTTGCTGACAAGTGAGACACTTATATTGACACGACCCAAACCTGGAGGTCATGCCCGACACTAGGGAATAGGAATTCACACAAATTTAGAACCCGTAGCAACCATAACTTACACACCAAACATAAACACAAATCTACCAAAGAATTAAAACTTTTTCAAACATAAAGAATCTTCCATAAATAATATCGCAATAAAATATTTTTACAACTAGTCAAGTACAAGATCACTATTAAAATCATCATAACATACTACAACAAGTATGTACTACTACTACAACATCTAAGAAATACAAAAAAAATGATAGTTTAAAATTTACATAAATCAGCCGGTGAAGAAAGAGTTCGTCGGAGAGGATAACTAGGGAGGTTTGAAGGGAAGAATCCTGAAAAAAAATAATTGAGGGGAATCAGATCTCATTGAGTGAATCATTATTATATATATATGCATGCAACCTAAGGAAACAGACACTCAAGCATCAGTATAATAATATTTGTATATTTATATTTATATTTATTTAATTTATACATTCATCTTATGCAGATGCTCCAAAAATATATTTTTTTTATCAATACAACAGATAGAAACAAGTGGAGGATTAAAGTAGAACCCTAAGAATTTCATAACCACAATCATTAAACCTCATTGGCCAATAAGCCTACTTGAATCCAAATAACATTTATCTTTTCCAACTAGGCAATGGACCGGCCCCGAGACCCTAAAAGGTCAATTGAGCTATCACAGCCTCGTTGCCGGTATGACTAGCCTCGAGACCCTAAAAGGTCAACCAAGTTGCTATAGCCACACCCTTCTCTATCCACAAATCCCAATAAATCATTTTAACCATATCTCAAACCATATAATCTCATATCAATCAAAATTTCATAACCTAGCATCTAGCGTACTGGTGCGCACATAGTCCTAGTGTAGCCCACTAGGTAGCACATTTTAGGCTATCCTCCAAAATATCATATCAAAAATAAAATAATGAAATCATATTAAAATATGACCAGCATTCAAATTACAAAATTAATATTTACATTTATATATATATACTAAAACTTATAAATATATATATAATAATAATACGATAATAATAACTAAAAGTTAATGCAACATAGCATATTAAATTCATATTTTTATTGTAATATGGATTCCAATAACGATTTCTACATGCAATGCATACATAAAATAATAACTTACAGGTAGAATGCGCTCCTCGGTACTGACCCAATTGGCCCTGTCCTGAAGACCTTGCTCCTGGTGCAGCTATAGGAAAATAATAAAAGATAAATAATTAGGATTAAAATCCTAACCTTATACATTCTAGATTTCTAAGAAAAAACTCGATCTAAGACACGACTCTTATAAAATTTAAAACTTAACACAAATCGATGTCACGTTTTACGAGAAATCTACCAAAAATTAGCAGAATCTCCTCTGTAAAACAGACATCTCTCTACTAAAAGTAGAGCCATTCTTGCACCAAATCACACTTCAAAACTATCCATAACTCAATATCTCAAGTTGGGCCCCCGAACTACACTTTATGACCAACCGAGAACTAACACAACATATATAAAAATAATAATTTTTCTCAAGTCACTAATATATCATAAAAATTTAGTTAACTAATAAAATTTAATTTATTTATATAATAAAAATATAAAGAAAATTTATTTCCAAATAAATAATAAAATTCTAGTTTATAAATAAAATTTCGTTAATGGAATCAAATTTTCATTTTTACCACTAAATTAGCATTAATTATAAATTACTATTTAAATCACTCAAATATATCATAAAAATAATACAGGACTCATTTAAGATTGAAAATAATAAATAAATTTATTATTCGTTTATTTTTCCAAAATTACTACTAATTAACTAAAAATTGGAAAGTAATTATAAAAATTATTTTTATACTTTTATTATTTAAAAATCAGTCTAAAAAAGAATAATTAACTATAAAATTAATTAAAATTAAATAATTAGTAATTTCTAATAATATTCTAAAAATACATTTTTTAACATAATCTTTAAAATTCTATATCTTAAATTCTATACATAATTTCATAAAACTCTCTTTACAAAGTTTAATCTACATAATTTATAGTATTTAAGAAAAAAATAAAAAACCTGGGTCAGAACAGTAACCAAACATCAAAATAGTAACCCGAAATCCAACCATCTCAGAAAATTATGAACCATACATCCATAGAAAGCTCTCAACTTCAATTTCATTTCATATAACTGTAAACAAGCCTAATTCTAACTCAATTGAAAGAATGCAACCAAAAACCCTAAAATCGAATTACCTAAAATTGAAGCGGTTCCCGGTGTTATCTAGTGAAATTGATTGAGGGGTTTTGTTACCCAGAAGGAGAGGAACTCAACGGAACCAACAGCAGCAACTAGGGTGGTCGGAGGCGGCGTCGGTGAGTTTCCTCTCTATTTGGTCAAAGAAGAAAATGAAGAGGAAGGAGGAGGAGACGACCGGCCGGAGGAAAAAGAAGCTGTTGGGCGGCGTTTGGTGGCTTTGACGGTAGTTGGCGGTGACCGGTGCAGAGGGAGGTGGTTGGAAGTGGTGGGGGGTCGGGAGAAGAAGAAGAAGAATAGGGAAGAAAGAGAAAAGTTTATGTATATATTTTATTTATTTATTACTGTTTATAGTACAATAAGTACACATATAATATATTCTAAAAATAAAATATCTTCCTACATACACATACACATAATTTAAACTATATATATATATATATACTTTAAAAATATACTCTTACCAATTATATAAAATTTATTAAATTACACATATAATAATAATTTCATAAAAATAATAAAATAATAACTAACACTTTAAATTCTCAATTCAATTTAATAATTAAATAAAAATACGGGTTATAACAATCTTCTCCCCTTACAAAAATTCGTTCTCGAATTTTAACAATTAGAAAGGAGTATAAATTTTTATCGAGAAAAAAGATAAGGATATGCCACCTGCATTTCTGCCTTAGTCTCCCACATGTGCTCTTCAACATTATTGCTCCTCCACTAGACTTTGACCATCAGAATCTGCTTAGAACGCAACTAACGAACTTGATAATCAACAATTGCAACTGGTTCTTCCTCATACGTCACTTAAAATCTTGATTCACTTCCACACTTTAGGGTTGCAAAATATGCAAAGGATCCAAAATATACTTCCTGAGCATCGAAACGTGAAACATTGGATGGACTTGAGACAAATTCAGAGGCAAAGCCAATCGATAGGCAACCATGCCAACTCTCTCCAAAATCTCAAAAGGCCTTATATATCTTAGTGCCAACTTTCCCTTTTTGCCAAATCTTATAACACCCTTTATTGGTGACACCTTCAAGAATACATAATCCCCAACTTGAAATTCCACATCCTTGTGCTTCAGGTCTGCATAACTTTTCTACTTGCTAGCAACCTTTTCAGATGTATCCTTGATATTTTCTAGTCCAGTTAGCTCTCTTTCTCCAACTTCATTCTAACATAAAAGGGACCTACACTTTCTTCCATATAAAGCTTCATATGGTGCTATCTCAATACTACTATGGTAGCTGTTATTATAAGCAAATTCTACCAATAAATATCTTTTATGTTGTGGTGCATCTTGGTAGAACCAGGATGTACACTGTAGGCTACATAATGAGCTTCTTCCAAGATCTCTTCTCTTAAGTTGTTCACATCAGAACACATAAACTTCCACTAATCCATAGAACACCTTCATCATCAAGGCTAAAATCAGCAAACTTCCTTTCACGAACCTTCTCCACAAGCTCTACCAAATCAAGATCTCAGCTCTGAGCTGCTTTAATCCTATCCCTCAATATCAATCTAATTATGAACTGAGCTAATAATCCTCCTGTCCTAGTTATCTTCATCATCAACCCTTGGTCCACTAACTTGTGCATCTCTTGGATCAAAGGTCTCATTTCCACACTAATGTGAGCAAGACTACCCGAGGACTTCCTACTCAAGGCATTTGCTACCATATTAGCCTTGCCTGGGTGGTACAAGATGTCACAATCATAATCCTTTAGAAGTTCTAGCCGTATTATTTGTTTGAGATTCAGATCTCTCGGTTGAAAAATATACTTCAGACTTTTGTGGTCAGTGTAAATTTCGCATGTCACCCCGTACAGATAATGCCTCTAAATCTTGAGAGCAAAGATAACAGTGGCCACTTTTAGGTCGTGAGTAGGATTGTTTTGTTCACGCTTCTTCAATTGTCTGGAAGCATAAGCCACTATCCTACCATTTTGCATCAATACACAACCTAAACCAACTTTGGTAGCATCGCAGTACATAGTGAACTTGTCTACTTCATTAGGCCAAGTCAACACTAGAGTTGTAGTGAACTTCTCCTTTAGTGGTTGAAAGCTATTTTGACATGGTTATGACCACACAAACTTCACATTCTTCTGAGTTAAGAGGGTTATAAGTGTTGCAATCATTGAGAAATCTTGAACAAACCTCCTATAATACCCTGCCAAACTCAATAAACTCTGAATCTCTGTGACTGATGTCGGTCGAGGCCACTCAGATACTGCCTCAATCTTCTGTGGATCAACCTGAATGCCATCCTTAGACGCTACATGTCCAAGGAATGCCACACTTTTAAGCCAAAAATCACACTTTGAGAACTTAGCATAAAGCTGTTGTTCCCTTAATATCTGCAACATTGTTCTCAAGCGATACACATGCTCTTCCATGCTCTTCGAATACACCAATATATCATTAATGAATATTACTACAAACTGATCCACAAATGGTCTGAACACCCTATTCATCAGATCCATGAAAGCTGCTGGTGCATTGGTTAATCCAAAAGACATAACCATAAACTCATAATGGCCATATATTGTACAAAATTTCATTTTAGGAATGTCGGCTTCTTTGATCCATAATTGATGATAGCCCAACCTCAAGTCGATCTTTGAGAAAAATTATGCACCCTGAAGCTAATTGAACAAATCATATATCATTGGAAGAGGATACTTGTTCTTAACAGTCAACTTATTCAATGCTCTATAGTCAATACACAATCTAAGTGTACTATCCTTCTTCTTCACAAATAAAACTGGTGCACCCCCAATGAGAAGTACTGGGCCTAATGAAACCTTTATCCAACAACTCTTGTAACTACTCCTTCAACTCTTTTAACTCTGCAAGAGCCATCCTATAAGACAATATAGAGATAGGAGCTATGCCTAGAACCACATCAATGCAAAATTCTATCTCTCTATGAGGTGGTAAACCTGACAATTCATCAAGAAAGACATCAGAAAACTCACAAGTTATAAGGACATCTGAGATGGATGTCTATTCTACAGCTGTGTCTCTGTCTAATGCCAAGTATCATTCACACCCTTTTCTCAGCATCTTTCTTATCGTATTAGCGGAGATAAAATTTTGAGGTGCAGAACTCTTATCACCCACGAACTTGAATTCCTCTTCACTCAAAATTCTGAAAATTACCTCTTTACTAAGACAATCCACAGTGGCATAATGCTAAGATAACTAATCCATTCCCAGGATTACATCAAAGTCCATCACATCTAACAGCACTAAGTCTACTGGCAACTCTCTACCTTCTACCAACATAGGACACCCCAAAAGAATAACATAGGTATCCAACGAATCACTTAAAGGTGTGGCAACTGATAAAGGAATTGCCATCCTCGTAGCTTGCTAACCTAATTTCGAAGCAAAAATAGGAGATACAAAGGAATGGGTAGCACCCGAATCAATTAAAATTCTAGCCTCAAGGTAACATACTGGAAGTGTATCTGCTACGACTGTATTGGAAACTTGAGCATCCTGCTGCTTGAGAGTGAAAACTTTAGCATGTTGTAGACGGCGGGATTTAGCGCGCGCCCAAGTTTATTGCAACCGCGACACTGTTTGAGCTCAGGGCTCTAGGGAACACACTAACCACTGTCACAAAGGCATGGCGTGGAGATGTGGAGTTGCCACCCAGGGTAATAACTGGGACAAATCGAAAGTGGTGGTAACTCGATTCTCTAATACAAGCTCGCACCACAACCAGGGGTTCTGGATACGGAATACCAACTTCTTTTAGTCTTGTGTTCATTTAGATTTATTTTATTAATTATTATCTTATTCCCTAATTACATGCAATTTCATTAAACCCTAATTTGAACATCCATCTAACCCTAAGGCAACCAATCCATGAAAAAACACATAACAAATGCGTTCAAAGCATAATGTCCCTAAATCTAACCTACATTTGATTTTAGTTTAAGTTAACTAAATTTACATATTTTATTTACAAGTGAAATGGAACTAAAAACGGGCCTACATTTTGATAATTAGTGAGCCTAACTCTATTTATTTTAATTATAACTATTAAATTTTAGAAAGAAAAGAAATAAATTAGTGGGCTTAATTCTAATCAATTTTAATTAAATGAAATGATCCTAAGTCTATAAATTATGAAGAAGGCTTTATTAATGGGCTAAGCTAAGTCTAAGTTAATTTTATTTAACTAAAAATGGGCCTAAAATTTAAATTAATCTAATGGCCTAAATTAATTAATTAAACCTAAATTTAATTTTAAAGGCCCATTCATTAAGTGAGTTAGATCTACATGTGGGCCTGGCCCCTAAAACAAATAAAAATAAAAACAAGCCCAAATAAAAATAATGAAATAATAGATAAAAAAAAAACAAACATTACGTGATTTTTCTAACCCTAATTTAATTACATACAACCTAAAATTAATCTAAAGCCAACATTAATTTTAATTGAATTTACCAAATGAAATCCTAATTTACTAACCAATTAAAAATACATGCCACGCACGTAATTTTACTATTCCCACTATTGGGGCTATTGCAATGATCTACTGAGAATAAAAAAAATTAAAATTAACTACAACCCAAAAAATAAAATAAAATACAAAATAAAATGACAAAGTGAATAAACAAAATAAACCTAAAACACATCCAAATACAAAAGTTAATCAATGGCATTCCATGGATCTTCATAGGTTTTGTTCGCCACCATGGATTCAAATCACCCCATCCATATCATAAACACAAAAATAAACAAGGATTAGTAACTAAAGAATAAAAATGAAAATCAAATCAAATCAAATCAAATCAAATCAAAATAAAACAGCATAAAAATAATCAAATAAAACAAGAAGAGAAAGGAGTAGAAAAAAACTAGTTTAATAGATGCAGTGTTGATTAGCTCCTCAGAGGTTTTGTTTAATTCACCGTCTGAATTGATCTCCAGAATTGATTAAGGTATTTCGGCTTCAATTGTGTTTTCGTCAAAATCTTTTAATCACTAAACCAAAAAGAAAACGTTTCTTTGGAAATTCCCGGAGCCCAAAAAAACCTTTTTTTTTTTCCCTTTTCTCCTTTTTTCTCTCTGCCTCCTCACTTTTCTCTCTCTGTTTTTTTTCTCTCCTTTCTTCCTCCTCTTTCCTTTTTTCTACGTTCTCCTCTCCTCCTTTTATTCTCCGTATATCTAAATCCGTTTTACAGGATAAGTGATTACGTAGAGATAAAATGATCAAGGTTATGTAGATAGGATAAAAGATAGAGCAGAGCTGATATACGTTAATTTATTTATTTTTTCGGTAACCTTTTTTTATTAATTAATTAATTAATTTTTAACCAACCAAATTTAAGAAAAATCAATAAAAAATTAAAATAAAATAAAATAAAAAAGAATTTCACGGATTACCGATCGGTAATCTAGAATTCCAACTGGAATTCTGTAATTCCGATCGAAATTCTGTAATTTCGATCGAAATTCTGTAATTCTGATCGAAAATCTGGATTTTCGGTCGAACATATGGAATTCCGATCGGAATTCTGGATTTCCGGTCGGAAATATGGAATTCAGATCAGAATTCTAGATTTCCGGTCGGAAATCCACTATTCCGATCGGAAATCTATTTTTTTAACATTTAATTACAGAAAGACCCCTGAAGAAAAAGAAAAATTTTCAATTTAGTCCGTAAAAATGCAATAAAGCCTTGGAATCCGAAATTCAAATACTAGAGACCTATTTGCGACGAGTTTTCATCATCGGAGTCCTCTTTCGCATCCATATTCTAGTTATCCTGAAATTGGATGCTTACACAATATCTAATCCACCAGTGTTTAGGTCACATATCCCTCTTATGCCCAGATGCCTTCAACTCGCTCACAGTCTAGAAATTTGAACTTTAAAGAAAATGGTTATTCTTCTTTTGTGTTCAAATTGGGAAAATCATAATTAAGCTCTTTCTCCTTCATCGAAGACTATATGTAGTCCACCTTTTTAGTTATAGTCTTCAACCATATAAGTTCAATTGGGCTAATCATTTGATTGAACTTTTTTTCAGTAACTCTTTAATACAGTTCTTTAATTTAAAGTATCATTTCTTAAGGAAACCATTAAGTATTCTAGGTTCATCCACATCAATAGGACTTTTTCCCTTTGCTTTATTCACCATGTCTTTAATCATTTCTTACATCATATCCTTAATTACTTACAAAATTTATCTTTTAAAGGATTTAAAGTCAAAATGTGAGCATCTCAACATTATGATTGGATGCTTAACATTGTAGATTGAATAAATTATCCTTGATTTGCTTAATGGGAAGGATCAAAGATGCTGCAAAAATAAAAATGATATCGAACGTTTGATATATATGGATTATATTTTACAAAACAAAATATTATACTAAGAGTACGAATGATATATAATTGATCTTATATGATGTGTGAACCAAACATAAAAAAGTGTATGAATCAATGATGTTACATATGAAGGTATAAATACAATTGATAGTTGTAAAATAAATTGTTAGTATGATAAATGGATTCTTGAGCTAAATTACTTATAACAAACATAGTTAAAGCCCTTTCAACCTTAATCATCCTATACATGTGTTTAATAATGAGTTTTTTTCCTAAGATTTTTTGTCTAATTAAGCAATGAACGAGCATGACATTACTCATAACAATAAATCAAACAAATAGCTATCTTATAAATAAACCATGAACCCCTTTAAAAGTAGCATGCCATAAAAAAAGGATTTGGGTCCAACCTTACATGGTTTAATACCTCCTTGCTATAGGGTGGGCTTTACAAGGGAAATGGCTATATAGCAATATGTAAAAGTTTTTTTAGATGAATTCTAGGTAAAGTTACTAGGTCATTATATGAGTTGATTGTTCGATATGCCGTACTTTTTATTTATTTCCTCACTCAAGGGTCCAAGCAACATTAAGATAGTACATAAATATTATTTGATTTTTTTAATTTTTTAATTTTAGTGTTTGAATTTTTTTGTTAAATTGTCAAACCCAAAATATTTATAAAATAATATTTTTTACAAATTTTATAATTTAAAGTATTTTTATGATAAAATGTAAATATTAAATTGACTTAAATGTCCTCCTTGTACATTATATTTTATTTTCTTTTTCACTACAATTAGATTTTTTTTTGAAATTCTTAGGAAAAATTTATCTTTTAATGGAACTAAACTTTTAAAAATTATTTATTTTATTTTTTAATTTTAATGGTTGAATTTTATTTTCAGTTTCATTTTAGTTAAATTAAATATTTATTTTCACTTGTTGAACAAATTTTGGAAAATTTTAAATTGTTTTTTTAGTTTTTACTGTTTTTACTTATATTGGATAAATTTTTATGTCAATTTAGATAAGTGAAAATTGTCTTTCACTAATTTAACTAAAAAAATATTATTTTTATTTTACTTTTTAGTTATCTTAGTTGAATTTTTATTTTTATTTTATAGTTGAATTTTTATTGTGTTGTTTTATT
>CATIWM010037382.1:0-10005 GCA_949671775.1 Mallotus repandus | reverse complement strand
TTCTATTTTAGTAATTTTTCCTCTTTTTATTAGGAGTTTATTTAGGGTTTATTTTAGGTATATAAGCTTATTTTTCACCTTGTTTGGATGGCTTTTGATTTCTAATAAAAATTATAGACTTTGTTTATTCTAAATCCCCTAGAATTCAATAGAATCAATAGGGTTTTAAAGATTGCAAATCGGTATTCCTTTGAATCAACGATTTTTGCAATTACCTACCTTCCGCTACATCATTTCTGCAACGGTCTCCCATCAACATGAAATCTCCCAAGAAACCGAATTAGCACCTACTGCTCATCAAGAGGACACTCAAACTGAGGCACCGGTGGCTCGCCCAAAGCCACCACAGGCACCATGAATGTCATATCTTGGAACTGTCAGGGCCTTGGACAATCCCTGATGGTTCGAGCTCTTAAGGATATTGTATTAAGCTAGCTAAAACTATGGCTTTTGCAAGCTATTTTTTTGTTGATCCAGTGGGTCTTTCAGGTGGTCTGTGTCTCTGGTGGAAACAAGACATTCCTCTATCTATCTTAGATTCCAACCGCCACTTTATTTTTGCAGAACTTACTACTGTATATAGTCTCTTTATTTCCTTTATGTATGGACAGTCTATTAATGTTGGTAAAAAAGATATTTGGAATTGTCTTTCCTCACAAAATCTAGGTGATGGTCATAATTGGCTCTGCTTAGGGGACTTCAACTGCATCCTTCAACCTGAAGATAAATCTGGGGGACGTGATCTTGGCAAAAATTCTAATGATTTTCACTGCTTTATTCAAGATAATGCACTTATTTATATGGTTTTCAAGGGGCCTCCATTCACCTGGTCTAACAAGCAGCAGCTTCATTCAAACATCCAAAGCCGTCTTGATAGAGCTTTTGCAAATTCTAACTAGTGCTTACTATACCCTCGAGCTACTGTTGTGCATGGTCCTATGCTTGCGTCAGACCACTGCCCTATCTGTATTCTATTCCAAGGCATAGGCCATAAACACAAGCAACTCTTTCAGTTTGTGGCCAAATGGTTAGAACAGCCTGGATCTACTGAGACTATTCATCGGTGTTGGAACTCTTATGAATAGCTACCCCCTGTGTGACCTGCTTCATCTGTGCAAAAATTCATTACTCCGCTGGTTATCCTCCTCTGACAATCATAACGCCAGGCTCAAGGTAGATCGACTCCAATATGAATTGCAATCATTGCAGAATATGCCTCAAACATCTAACATCCTTAAGCAACAATAGGACCTTATTCAGCAAATTGATGAAACATGGAAACAGGAGGAGCTATTTTGGTTGCAGCGCTCGCGCATCAAATAGCTTATGGCCAGGGACCGAAACACAAAATATTTTCATATGGTCACTGCTCAACATCGAAAATGCAACCAAATTACTCAGATGTGCGGCACTGATGGAGCATGGATCGAAGATGATCATCAAATTCAAGCCACATTGCAACACCATTTTCACAAGTTGTACAGTAAAGAACCTATCTCGGGGCTGTTTAGAATCCTTCGACTACAGAAAAGAGTGGTCTCATCAATGATGAATGCTCACCTTCTGCAACCAATTTCCCTGGAAGAAGTTCAACAGGCGGTATTTGGCTTAGGCAAATTAAAGTGCCCAGGACCTGATGGCTACCAAGGTATTTTTTAGAATTAGTTTCTGGGATTTATTTAAACATCAAATTTTCCATTTTGTTAAACTCCTTTGGGACACTGGACAAATGCCTCCTACTGTGAACCAAACTTATCTGGTCCTTATTCCCAAGGTAACCGCGCCAGAAAGCCCCTCTCACTATCGGCCAATAAGCTTGTGCAACTTTAGCTATAAAATTATCTCCAAACTTTTGGCTAACCATTTAAAGCCCCTGCTATCCCATCTAATCCACCCCTCATAAAGTGCCTTCATTCCTCAGTGTCCATATCTTACGCCAAAATGCATCTCAAGAGTGATGACTTGTGCCACCTCAGTGTCCATATCTTTACTTATCAATGGTGCACCTTCTGCTTGGTTCACTCCATCTTGAGGCCTTCGCCAGGGTGACCCTCTGTCCCCCTATTTATACTTATTGGTTGCTAATGTGCTTCCTAATGCCTTGGATGCCTCGGTGCGGATGGGAAAATTAGTTGGGTATCAGATTAATAGAAATACTCCTCTCATCTCTTCCTCTCTTTTCGCTGGTGATACCCTTATTTTTGTCAGAGCATCCCCCAAGGAAGCTAATCAATTAAACACTATCCTAGCTGATTGCATGAAAGCCGCTGGCCAAAAAATTAACAATAAAAAATCTAGTATTTGTTTTGCTAGAAAAGTCCTCCCCGCAACAAAACATCATATTTTACACCTCCTACAAATGCGGGAAATGGCTGGAGATAGTTGTTATTTAGGTCTTCCTATTGAATGGGGCCGCACCAAATCTCGCATTGCCAAACATTTTCTTTATAAAATCAAAGAAGGCTCAGGGATGGAAACATAAGCACTTATCCTTAGCAAGTAGGGAAGTGATGCTAAAAGCAGTGCTACAAACTATTCCTTCTTATGCCTTATCATGTTTTAAATTTCCTGCCTTTTTCTTTAAAGAGGTTCACCACATTTTCAATAAATTTTGGTGGACTCAAAATCTTGACACCTCGAGTATTCATTGGCGAAAATGGGAACACCTTACCCTTTCTAAATTTCATGTTGGTTGTGGATTTCGTGATATGCATTTGTTTAACATGGCTCTCTTAGCTAAAAATGTTTGGCTCATTATTACCAATCCTTCAAGCTTATTAGCTAGCCTACTTACCACCAAATATGCCGAGGTTCTTCTGTTCTGCAAGCCACCTGTGTCTCTAATCTGTCCTGGGGTTGGCAAAGCTTCCTTAATGGTCGCACTCTTCTGAATCTCGGCCTTTGCAAGCAAATATTTGGAGGTCGTGACACTAATTAACATCTAGGATGATCCCTGGATTCCTACATTAGAGGGTTTCAGAGTTCTTTTTCCTAAACCAGATGATGTACATATAGCCAGAGTTGGGAATCTGCTATTACCACACCACCAAAATTGGAATTTACCCTTACTCATAAGATTGTTCTCTCCATCTGAAGTCCAGGAAATTTTTAAAATTCCCATCTGTCGAACAACGGTACTGGATAGATGGATTTGGCACTTTGACAAGTATGGTGTCTATAATGTCAAATCCGGTTACCGTGTGTTGTGCTCGACTCTCCCTACAACCACCAATTTATATCCCTCTACCAGTTTCCATTATGATTGTAAATTTTGGTACTCTGTCTGGAAGTGTAAAGTCCCTCCCAAGCTACATTTCTTCCTCTAACGAATAATGACAAATTCACTTGGTACCATGGACAACCTTTATAAACGCAAGACTATTCAATCACCTCTGTGTCGCCTCTGTCATTAATCGGTTGAGTCCATTGAGCATTTTTTTTTCTGTCCCAGCGCTTCAAGAATCTGGTTTCTCTCTTCTTTTGGCTATAAACCCGATCTTTATGGCTTTGTGTCAGTCAACCGTTGGTGGTCAGATATTCTAGCTCTACCTACAGCTGACAATCAGTCTTCCCTTATTACTTATATTGTCTTTCTATGGTGGTACATCTGGAAAAGTCGTAATGCTTTCTTATTTTCTGGTTCTTCTATAAATGAAATGCAGGTTATTTCCTCAGCCATGACTGCCTGGTACCAATTCCGAAGTCTTCCTGATACCGTCTGTCAACATCCCCGCCCACATGTTTGTGAGCAGCAATAGACTAGGTGGACTGCTCCTACTCCAGGCTTGATGTAGCGGAAGGTAATAAATTACAAATCGTTAATTCACAAAGAATGTCGATATGCAATCTTCAAATCTCTATTGATTCAATTGAATTCTAGAGAATTTGAAAAAAAAAACAAAAGTCTGTAATTTTATTATCCAATGAAAACTGCCAGTAAACAAGGCATAATAAGGCTTATATACCAAAACGAAACCCTAAATAAACCCTAAATAAACTTCCTAATGAAAATAGGAAAAGTCATTAAAAATAGGAAAACAGCATTAATAAGGCCTAAACATGCGAATTTGGCCAAAATCCATAGAGTCTCACAAGCAAAACTTGTGATTTGGAATCGGTGGCCCGTTTCCACCCAAAATAGCTACCGAAAACACTGAAATCCGAGACCCAGAACTTCACTTTATTTACAAAACTGCCACTACCGAACTTTGTCCAATTTTTCCAAGAACTCCAAGGCTTGCTCCTGGACCGAATCAAGGCTTTTTAAAAATAAATATAGATGCAAGTTTTCATAGTATTTCCGCGCATGCTTCAATGGCAGTCCTCCTCCGCGACCATAGTGGCCTGCTTCTTGGTGGCTTTTGGTTCATCCGTCCGGCCCCCTTAGCCCTTGTGGGTGAAGCTTCTGCTCTTTTGGCTGCTGTCTCTTTTGCTAAGCATCGAGGACTTCGTTGTGTGTATTTTGAATCAGACGCACAACTTATTATCAATGTTTTACAACATAAGACTTCTCGTGGGCAATTTACCAAATTATGGTAAAATATAAAAAAATTTCTCACATTATAGTACTTTTTTAAATAATTCTATTTTTGTGGTACTTTTTTCTTTTTTAAAAATAAATACATTTCGCTATTGATAGAGGTAAAATAGCTTCAGAACAAATTTAACCAAACATGTTTCGCCAGTATTAGAAGCGAAATGGCATAAAACAAATTTTACTCATTTCGCCATTCACACTAGCGAAATGAAAAAAAAGACAATAAAATTTGTTGATTCCTTAAGGACAAGTCCCATCAACCTTTCACATGTGTTCAATTCGCCTGTCCAACAAGCAAAAAACTTGCATGTATTTCACCTGTACAATAGGCAAAAAAAGAACCTATTACATCAAGCGAGAAAAATAGACATTTCACATGTGCTATTGGCGAAATGGCTCAATGCATTTCCCCTTTGTCACAGGCGCGAAATGCTGAGTCCCATGCATATCAAGCAAGTAATAAATTAAATGGACCATTGCCCAATTCAAATGCCATTTAATTTTTTTGTTTTTTATTTTAATATTTTTATGATTATTTGCTAGAGGGCCAACCAAACAAATGTTTATGGCCAGTTATTAGCCGAACTTTTTAGCCATCTAATATATACTATCCATTTAATTTTTAATTTTTAATTTTTAATTTTTAAATTTTTTATTTTAATAATATAATAATTATGGTTAATGAATTATAATAATATTACAAATAATATCATAATTATAATAATTGATCATGATTTTTTTATTTTTTTTATTTTAACATTATTATGGTTATTTTAACTCAAAATATAATAATTATACATATATTATAATTATTATAATATTATAAATGAATTTGCATGTACATATCCCTTAAGCGTTGTAATTGCATGGATTTGCATGGCTTAGGTTTTTCTATGAATTTGCATAAAAAAAATTTCTGAAACAAGCCATGTTTTTCTGGCATAAATTTAATTTATTTCTTACATAAAAAAAATTATGTAAGAAATATAATTTTTTAAGTACATGAATAATAAAAAAACTGTCAATAAAAAATATTTTCTTTTCTCATTCTGCCATTTAGAAAGCCGGAATAACCTGAATCAAATTTTTCCTCTTCCAATTATGACATTTCAAATGGCAGAATAAAATATTTTTAATAAAAAATAAGAAAAGTACCACAATTTGAATTTTTTTTTTATTTTATACCACAAAATGGTAAATAGCCCTAAGTTACTAATTGTTTATAACAACCATTTTTTGTAATATATTTCAATTAAATTTTAAAAATCATACATATATCAATAATATGGAAAGATATAAAATAATAAATTATTATTATTATTATTATCAATTATTACATAATTATTAGTCACTAACTATTATTAACAAATATAATTATAACTAAATAATTATTTAATAATTATAATATTATAAAAATTAACATAATCATTATATTATTATATCATAATTATTATATAATAATTATATTGAAAATAAAAAAATGGGATGACTTTTTATGTTGATACATTTTGCCAGTGCTACTAGCAAAATACATCAAAAAAAATTGCATTCATCAACAAAATTGTATGCATTTCGCCAGTAGTACTGACAAAATGCATAAAATTTTTTTAAAAAAAAATTTATCAGGCAATTCGTCAGTAGCATTGGCAAAATGCACATTTCACCAATGATACTGGTGAATTACCTGGCACTATAACTTCTTCCCTCCATATCAGTCAAAAGTACTATATATTAAAAATATATTTAAAAAATTACTATAAAATTTAAAATTATTTCAAAAAATATTATTTTTACCACAAATAGATAAATTGCCCGCTTCTCACTGCCCTTTGGAATTTCAGCCTATTGTAAATGATATTTAAGGCCCTTATCAACCCATCTAATCAATATGTCTTTTTCTTTGTACATAGGACTGCTAATAGGGCAGCCGACTAGGTTGTAAGAAATATAGCTATGTTACGTTTTAATCCTTTCTGGGTTGCATGTCCTCCCCCCGCCACTGGTCCATCTTCTATACTTTGTTTAGTTCTTCAATAATATTTCTCATGTTCAAAAAAAAAAAACAAACCTTAAGAATAATTTTTTATAATAGATAATCATAATGTTGATTTTTAGTATATAAAAAATAATGGCCAAATACACCTTTTCACCCTTAAAATTTTCAAAATTAACCTATCGCACCTCTAAATTACCATTTTTTTCCTATAACACATCTTTATTCCTATTTTGAACCTCTTTCATATCTAAAATACAAAAAATTGGCACGTGAGAAACACTTGCCATGATGTGGACTAAAGTTAAAAAAATAAAAACAAAAATTGAAACAAAAAAAACTTATGTGGCGTTAAAATAGTAAAAAAGTACCTCATTTTCATTTTCTATTCATGCAATTGCTTTGTTTCACTCACTCTCATAGTTTCTCTTAACTTCCACACTTCTTCGGCTGACACCATAACTACAATGGCGGCATGGACAGCGGCGGCTCTTCAAACAGCAAATCTCGCTTGAATTTCATCTCTAAAAGTAGCTTCTTCAACTCCTCAAGCCTCTTCTCTCATTCATCGCTGTGGTCTAGCCGATGGCGGCGATCATCATGGACCTCCTAAGGTAAATTTTTGGTAGGACCCCATGAACCCATCTAAATGGAAAGAAGAGCATTTTGTGATTGTTTCTGTAACTGGATGGGGATTACTCTTGTTTGGAGGTTACAAGTTCTTTACTAGAGGCAAGAAAGACAACAAGGAAGAGAAAGTTGGAGATGCTACACACTAGGTTGGAAACAAGCGCGAACATCTACAAGTAAATCTGGGATGAGGTTGTCCTTTTTATGTTGCTAGACCCTCCGATTTTGGACAGTTGTAGCTTGTACATGAATTCTGAGTGGATGATAAATATTGGCTTTTTTGTGTGTTGTTCCAAAAAAAAAATAACTCTATCTTTTCTCATTCTTCACGTTTATTCTCTCTTTACTTGAAACCCAACACCACCACCACCACCACCACCACCTCAGCTCCTCTTACTTCACCACCACTACACCTGCTAGAAAATGGCCTTGTCTTCCTGATAACACTTCACCTTTGACAGAATACTAGAAATGCACTGTGGGTCAACCTCAGTGCTCATTTTCCGTTGCAAAGCTTCTATTCTATCTTCAAATGAACGCATTGTATTTGCTATTATGAGGGTTTCATCAAGATCAAATACAATGCCGAGACATCTAAGATTCAGTGATAAGACAAGAATTGTAAAGCCTTGCTGAGACATTGAAACCCCAGAAACATGGATTCTGTCTTTCACCGTTTCTAGAATTCAAAGCCACCAAATGGAGCTCCTCCCCTCCTTGTAGCAGCACTACCACAGTCTGGAGACACCATAATGCAGATGATAATAAATATCAACCAAAAAGGAAAAAAAAGGACCAGTAAAGCAACCTCTATGTATCATTCTCCTCGAAGTACATTAACAACAAATCCAAAGTTTTACAACAGATAATATACATAGTTGATAAAGTTCAGGCCTATAATTTTTTCAACCATCAATTTCAGCTAAAAACTCAAACTCTGCATTTTGTTCTTTATATGAGCAGCTCTATCAGTAAGACAGACTTGTCCTCATCAGAATTCATATTGGCCATTTTTAGCACCAATGATGCATTTCACTTCTATTTTCAATAAAAAAGAACTACTCTGAAACCCAACCACCAATAATGCATTTCACTTCCATTTTCAGCACTCCTTCACAGGTCTTGCTGGCATTTTCTTTGAATGATACATCTTTACTTCTGCTATCTTTCTTTTTCTGTTCATGAATGGTAGGTGAATTTTGGAGACCCTTTTTACAGTTGATGTATTCATTGTAATACACATCACTAGCTGCTAGAAAAGTGTCGAGGAGTTTATGTTTCTCTAAGTGGCCAAAAATAAAAGACAAGGCCTGCACCCATAAACCTCAATTCATGAAGCCATCATCTTCTTGAACCTACAGAGAAGCCTTTGCATCAATCTGACTTTTTTTTTTTTGCTTCAAATTACAGCAACACGAATAAACAATGTTTGGTGCTCAATCTTTAACTCCGGCATTTGGGACTCCATCCTCAACTCCATCATTATTCGGTACTCCACTCCTTCCCTCTTTCGCCACTACCGCCTTCGGTTCTTCTCTTTTCTCCACACCATTCTCAGCTTAAACACAACAGCAACAGAAAACTTTGCTTTTTCTGCAGCAAACTCTGTCTACTGGTTTGGACTCCAAACTACTCCATTTTCCAGCAGTATATGCATTAGTATATGCACTTACTTATGTTCACTTACAATGAAAAAAAAAAACAAATATCGATTAAGGGAGAGAGGAGATGCCTGGTACGAGAGGATCCATTGTTCCTCTGTTTTATGACTCCTCGTTCTTCTAATGCTTCTAAAAGGCTTTTGTGTTTTATGTCTTCAACAATCCACGTCAAATCTAGTTTTGAGTGTTAATGCGCTCTTGGACGTTTGTAAACACGTCCCAATCCACTTTGTAATTTTAATGTCAAATAGAAATAAGTTTTACTAAATGGAGTGTGACATGGGTCCAAAATAGAAGTATGGGGTGATATAGAAAAAAATCAAAGTTGAGAGGTACAATAGGTTAAAGTTGAAAAATTTAGGGGTGAAAAGCTGTATTTAGCCAAAAAATAATTATAAAAATATTTTTATATATAAATAATATTGATTCTGATTTAATAATAAATTGAATATTTTGTTAAAATTTTTATTCAATTTCCGATCCTGCTTCATTCAAATGTCAATTCTAGAATATGAACCTAATGACCTCTCTAGTATTTAGCTCTATAATATTCATATATATGTGATATACAATTTTGTACACACTAGTTGTAAATCCGCACTTGTAATAAATAATAAATAATTTTAACAATAAATTTTTATAATAGATAATTATAATGCTATTTTTAATATATAAAAAATAATTATAAAAAATATTTTAATATATAATAATATTGATTTCGATTCCAATTTTGTAATAAATCAAATACTTTGTTAAAATTTTTATTCCATTTTTGATTTCCCATCATTCCAATTCTGATTTTTAAGTATGAACTAAACAATCCCTATAGTATTTTGCGCTATATATATATATATATATATTTATATATACTAGTAAACAGTCACGTATTTCATATGTAAATAAAATAATTTTAAACTTATAATAATAAATAAATTATTAAATAGATATTTTGATATTATTATTATTATTATTTAAATAAAATTTTAAAAATAATAGATATTTATTTATATAACAATTTGATATTAAATTAATATAATAATTCATTGAAATTTTGATAAATGTTTTATTTAAATAATTATATGATGCTCCTTCAATATTTTTATAATTAATATTTTTCTCAACTCTAAAAATAATTTTATATAAAAAATATTATGGCCATAATTAATCATAAGATAATAAAAAAT